>WNWK01020977.1:0-34841 GCA_009830355.1 Cherax destructor | reverse complement strand
AAAAGGGGAAAAAAAAGAGAACCACCCCAAACTCGTGATCCCCAATTTAATGTTGATTTTTTTAAAATTTGCTTGTTCTCTCTGGGCCCGGGAAATATTGCTGTAAACTAAATGCCCCTTTGAAGGCAGGCGAAATTAAAGAAGTGGAGAATATTCAGAGGCTTCTTGCACGTATAATTAGAGTAGAGCACCTAAATTACTGGGAACAGGTTGAAGTCCTTTGATTTGTACTTGTGAGGGAAAGGTTCTTTAGATAGTAATGGAAATATGAATGAGTGGTTGTGGTAGTTTGATTGGCAGAATGCTTGTTCTGAAAGTAGTTTGCATTGTTACCACTACTCGACTACCCCATTCCACCCTGTGGGAGTTAACGTGGAACACTCCGACCTGATTACTTTCATTTGATTCTCGCTCCCATCATGTCTGTAAGTATTTTGTTGGGTTTTGGTTAAACCAGTTTAATCAAGACCTTCACTCTTGTTTCTGGTATCTTCTGTTATTGGAATCAGCTGGTCCTGATTTGACTAACATTGTTAACGTAAACGTCTTTGTCCTCAACATGTCTTTAAAAGCTTTATGCCTATCATATGAGTGACTTCTTGTCCAGAATGTTATTTGTTTTCTTTTTTTATGCTTTGATTGCCGTCTTGGGTCATCAGATTCAGGCAAGACAAGGCGGGCAGCAGGATCGACGCATCTACAACGAAACTCATCATTTGTGTGGCTCTCTCCATATTTAAAAGAACTCTACAGTTCCTCTTCCACTCGTGTTAGATACGCTATAATCTTCATACCGTTCTAGAGAAATTATCCATTTGTTAAAAGACCAACTTTTCATTTGGTTGAATAGCAATTTTATCCATTAAGAGAAAACTTCCAACAAACCAAGTTCCTCGGATCTACAGAACCTGTACACTTGTTGGGGTGACATTCTATTAAGAGGTCACAAGTCACGTCAACATTGACCACCGTACATCCATACTGGCTCAGCATTCCAACCCCCAAGCGAGTCAAGAGCTACGTGCCTTGAACAGCGGCGTTGCGGAAGTCCATCCTCTGTTATATTATTAATTTTCTTATGTTTACATATTAGCTTTGATTCACAAGCATTACTTACATATTAAATTTTTCAATTTTTTATATTATGTTTTGCATGTTAATCAATTTTCTGTTACCTTTGATTTTCTTTTTTTTATTTCCATGAGAAGGAATCAGCTATCAAATATTATTTGAGGGTCTGATAGAGCAGTTGCTCCATCACAGTTCTCTGTGGAACGCAGGCAGAAAGATACATGATAATATACACTTGGAAAATCCTAGAGGAACTGGTCCCAAATGTGCACGGGAAAATTACTCCCTACGAAAGCAAACTGTTTGGCAGTAGATGCAACATCCCCGAATGAAAAACATGGCAGCGACGAGTACGCTAGAGACAACAAAATAAGTGTCAGGGGCACAATATGGTTCAACGGCCTCCAGCGCTGGACAGGCACCTAAAGTCGGTTTCTGACCAGCCAGGCTGTGGTCAAACATCGGTTTACGTGCAGGCCTGGTTGATCAGGCCCTGATTAATGTGAGGCCTGGTCACGGACTCGGCCGCGGGGCATTGACCCCGAACACCCTCCAGGGGCGTGACAGATTCTGACACTCCCACCCGCATCATAATGGGATGGTTGTAATGGCGAATGAGATGATATATCGGCTTAATAAAAATTCTACTCCTCTTTTATTAATAGGAATTTGATTTTGAGATCACGAAAGCGCATGAAATTCACTTTTTGTAAAAGTGTAATATCACCTGTTTACTGTGATCTTTTTGCATATATGTATTAAAATACACATAAACACTGATTATTTCTTAATTAAAAGTTAAGTGTCACATCTTGGTATGTAATTTAATATGTTTATTTACACGTTTAAATTGCCTAGGCTCTAGGATAATTAAATTTCTTACGTTCAAGGATTACATGAGGTTCGTGGTACTGTCTTGGCCAGTTGGTGACCTGGCGTGTAGGTTCAAGGTTAGGTAAGATTCCTCATGAAACAGGACAAATGTTTCCTGACTCCGGTCTTAGTCAAATGATGACCCGTTGTTGAGTATGTGGTCATCTGACCGAGGCCTTCCACTGGCTTACCGGTCCACCCCTTTTAAAATTGAGGTCATAGTTATAACCATTTGTTTGTGAAGGTTCATGGTATATTTCCCCAAACATGATAGTTTATAACATAGTATAATTCGGAAAAATTATTTTAAGCAACGTTTAGCTAAGTCACACTAACAAAAAGGGACAGGTAGAAGGGGTATTTATAGGCAGGTAGACAGTGGAGGGAACAAGAAAGTGGTGGAGGGGTAATAATGGAGGTAGTAGTGGCAGTAGTAGTAGGAGTCAGTCATATTCTAGGAAGGGCACTGCAAAGCAGCTGGCGACCCACATAGGCGGGCTGCCAGCTTCTTTGCAGTGCTCCTTTCCTAGAATATGACTGACTCACTACTACCACTACCACCTCCATTATTACCCTCCACCACTTTTGTGCCCTCCCTGTCTCTCCTATAAATACCCTTTCTACCTGTCCCCTTTTTGTTAGTGTGACTGTAAATGGACCAAGTCGGACCGAAACGTCGTCGTAAACGATTAGCTAATTTGCTGGGAACGATTATTTGGAATTATTGCAAATGAAGTTTCAACCATATAATATATTTAAAGAAATATATTCTGAGAAAACAAATTATCAGATGACTTTATATTAGTTCCTCTTAATAAAAAAAATTGTTATATTTGTTTTTAACTCTGTTTTCTGTTTTTTGGTTAGGTTTACTTAAAAAAAAAAGTTTGCTATTATTTCTCATCTATATAAGATATCCAAAATTGAATAGAATTTATAAGTTAATTTTCGTTTCATGAGTTTGGTAAAATATATACAATAATATAGAATGAAAAAGACAATATTATTGGATTGAATTTATTTCATATTTGTTTGTGAAAAACTTGTTCTTCATACACACCCAGATATTATATTCTGCTTGTTGACTCAGCCCAGTGCGGTCACAGCAGCTGTGACTCTCCTCATTCAGTCTCCCTGCGATCACCGTTGGGAGGGGAATCTATACCTTCGTCTTCGTCCTTGATTTGGCACCACGATGAGTTATGCAAATAGGGTCAAGATCAAACCCACCAGTGGTACTGTGAATGATTCCTCGAAACTTGCTCTTGCAGCCGCCGTTAGGGGTGGGCTGCAGGTGAAGTTCAACACCATATTGACACTAAAGGAGGCCTTCATTGTCGTGTGTAACGATGATAAGGAAGCTGAGAAGTTACTCACTACAACAGCCACTACCACTCTCTCTGCTCGAGGATTCACTGTCATATCATCTCCAGCTCTCAGAACAAGAAGGTCAGTCTTCCTCAAGAAACTTGATAAGCGTCTCACATCTCATCCAGTCGATTAACTCGAGACATCCATTGAGGATCAAAACTTATGGGCAAGATTGGAGAGGATCATGAAAAAACCTACAGCTTCGTCCATGCTCAAACTCAAGTTCACTGATGTGAATATATCTGCCACTGCTTTGGCTGAAGGTCTTGCTGTTTATTACTATTTCATCAGCCCCAATTACATCGAAGTTGATAGATACCACTACATTCAACATTGTTACTCGTATGTACACTACACCAGAGACTGTCCTGTCAAGGAAAAGAAGTTCTGCACAACCTGTGGATGTGGAGGCCATGATTTTAGGTCTTGCACTGCCTCTGCTCCATCGACACCAACTTGCCTGAATTGCAAAATCAACGATCATCACACTCTAGCTGTAAAATGTCCCAATCGCAAAGACATTATGAAGAAGACTCAAGAAGTGGCAAGAAAAAGTCCTCTTCCAGATCACCCACTTATGCTGCTATTGCGAAATTGAAACCTGACACAACGAAAATCCTCCAGGCTTCTACTCAACCCTCCACTACCAACATCGCACCTGACTGTGACCCAACTACAATCTACTATTGCATGGTCTATGCACACATGCATAACGTTGCTGTTCCTGGGACTTTCAACACACCCATTAATGAACTCTTCAAGTTAAACAACATGCCAGAGTTCACCTTCCCAGCTTCTCCACCATCTTCAACCATTCTCAACACCAAATAGAGTCCTGTCGTTGTTTCTGCACCTGCAACTTGCTACCATGCAGCTCCTCCACCGCCAACTCCAAGTGACGTCACTCCAACCCCAACCAACTAGGTGCCTTCATTTTCTCCACACGTCTCAGGAACTAACCATCCAGCATCCACCATGCCTCCAACTGATGTTGGCCAATCAGAGACATCGCCCTATGTCACCTCCTCCTGCCAAGAAGGCCAAACCTAGACCACCTTATGCTTCAC
This sequence comes from Cherax destructor, assembly GCA_009830355.1. Taxonomy (NCBI): domain Eukaryota; kingdom Metazoa; phylum Arthropoda; class Malacostraca; order Decapoda; family Parastacidae; genus Cherax; species Cherax destructor. The sequence goes on along the minus strand of WNWK01020977.1, from coordinate 30,459 downwards.
ATATGGATACAATCCCATACAATGATCACCATTCTTATAACCACTGGTCTAGAATTACCTTCTATACTACTGCACCAGCAGATTGAGAACGGGACTGTGAAATTCACCTGTGCCTCCGATACCATCTGTAGCCCAGAACAACTTTTTGATCTCATACAACAAGCTGTTGACAAAGAAGCCTCAGTTGGTAGGCAAAAAAAAACTAGACTCAACCTCATTTCTGTGTCCCACTACAAGACTATCAAAAGTGGATGCGTATTTGACAACAACTTAGAAGTTGTGAAACATCGTCACAACTCCAAATAAACTCGCCTCTCCACAGATCACTCATCACACAGCAGCAATCCTTCCCAGCCTCCAACATCGCCTTCCTGCCGTCCGTCAGCAACCAATCACCATCAAGATTGAATTTCGCCCACAAAGCGAGATGCAGCCAGCCACTGTTCTGTTTTTCTAGTGCCTTGTACTTCGTCGTCCCTCTGCTTTACAATGCCTAGCGGTTGGGTTTAGTCCTGACTCTTTATCATCGACTCAAGACCTTCCTTTCCACAGCTATTATTCGTGAGTCCCCACTTTCCCCTCGCCCCACGTGGGTTCTTACCTGTGAGTCCATCGTTCGTTCGTTCTTCATAGAACATACTAAATATGGATTTTTCTGTTGTTCCTGAGCTCGTACCCCAATTTATTTAAAAATAAAAGTATTTGTATTTTGAAGTTTTACATGTTCACCAATGGATAAATCAATAAGTCTTCAGGAATAAATAAGAGATACGGATGAAGAATTGAATACATATTTCATTGAACAGTATTACATTGGCTGTTTACAGACTGTTACAGATTGTTTTATGGGACAGGTTGCAATACACAACAGTCACAGGTACAATACACTCAAAAACACTAAACAGACACAGGTATCCCAAACATTTTCAACACACAAAAGTACACGTCTCCTCAGATTCTGATAAGAGCACTTTTTACATTCAGAGAGAGGGGCTAAACCCTTCCGGGTCATGAAGTTCTTGCAGAATGGGAGGAAATAGGATTTGGTGCATCGAATGGAAGGGGTAATTCCAGTTCCTTAGATCGTATGTCCTTCACCAGAATGAAAGTTCACCCATTAATGAGTAGAGAGAATTTTATATGGCGGATTTAATAAACGTCAGTGACCGATAAGTCAAAAGGTGGTTTATTATCCAGATAACACCTTGAGCCTTATCTAGGTAAATGCATCTAGCAAATTAATGACAGACAACTTACATGGTCAAATACAGGTAACAAAAAATTACATATGGAAGTTGCCCAGGAAAATACAGCTAGCAAAGTAATGACATAGATAACTCAAGAAATCCTAATGACACAATTGCAAACATACAATACCACGGGCGGAGATAGAACCCTCGATCAGAGAATTGCCATATTAATTTTTTGAGTCATGATGACGGTTTTTATATGATTTGAGCTAGAGTTTGTCACAGCCACGCTGGCGAGAGATTCGTCAGTAAAAAACTTGCATTTGTGGTCACAGTGGAGCCTATGCTAACCTTCCTATGGTGTAGAAATATACATAGTTGGATGAATCTTGTTGTAGCTAGCTGGTCCAGTGGATAGAGCGTCGGTCTGGAGTTTTATGACTCTCTGATCGCGGGTTTTATCCCCACCCGTGGTATAGAATGACATTGATAGCTTTCCCAGGCAACTACAGTTAGCAAAGTAATAACATAAATAACTCGTATTATCAGTTAGGCCAGCAAAATAGTAAGAGATAAATCACGTAGGCAAATACAAACAACAAAGTAATAACTCAGTGATAAATAAAATTCGCAAAGTAATAACGTAGTACGCTGAGGCAAATGCTACTCGCACAGTAATAACTCAGATAACTAACCGAGGTAAGTATATCTTGCAAGGTAATGACACACAATATAAAAATTAGCAGAGATAATCGTCCAACTTAACCTTCTAATATTCGATAAGAGCAGCAGTTCGTCTGTGGAATTTAAAATCTCTTTTCTCTGTTTTCATGGAATTGTTTTTCATATCTAAACACATGAACCCATCCATCCACTAATGAACATTTACTCTGTTTAGATACTATATTCGCAATGGCTTTGCTATTAAACACTTTCTTTTCATTTTTTTAACGTAAAAATGTGACATTTCCTGGTATTATAACATCATAACCCCAGGTCTCTCTTTAGGCCTTCTAGGTAATGTTTTTCTCAAAAATTTCTTGTCTTAGAAAGAATTGTGTCAGGGATAAAAATAAGTTTTCACCTGACTATGTCCTTCAGGATTGTATTTCTAGCACCATTCATTTTATACTTAGTATTAGTGACCTAGGAAGCAGCCTCTCCCCATATTGCTACCGAAACCATATCTCCTGGGGCCACAACTGATAAGTTTAATATTTCTATTGCTAAAACACATCAGATTACTTTTACTAGACCTACTGTTGTTTCTAATGATTCGTTATACCTGTATGGACGCTGTATTTTTTAACGTGATACGGTCTCACATTATCTCCATGTAAAAAACAAAAATTGCCATACCCAGCAGAACCTCCTTGAAACATTTGACAATATTTCTTAAAGGGTTGATGAAATAACTCATTTTCATTCTTCCCTAATCTTATCGAGACTGGGATATGACGACCAATTATATTATGCAGGCAGTTTCTAAATTTCTTCCAATTTATCAGGGATTGCGTTTTTTTTATTTGCTCCTCTCCGGTCGAGAGCCTATATGCAAAGCGAATGTTCTATCTTTGCATCATCGACGTGATGCCCATTATCTACGATATTTTGTACACTAATGACCTTTACGATCTTTCTGTACATCCCCTCAACATATGTATCCTGCATTTCTTAACTCTTTTTATCATGGGAAGTTCTGACAATACATGTTTGTTTTTCTTCGTTTGAGTGCGTGAAAGTTCAATTGCCTAATGAACCGTCTGGCTCCAATTTTCTTAACCACTTACGATCTCATTCTGTAGTTGTTGCAATATACACTGACGGTTCTAAGTTGATTTAGAACCGTCAGTGTAGGTTTTGCAGCATTTTTCAGAGTTGTACAAAGTCATTTATTTTTTAGTAAGTTTATTCAGGTATACACAAATACAGTTACATAGTTGAGACGCTTTTTCATTAAAAACATAGGTATCACTTTCTGGAGACCTGTATAACCTTTATAATAATTGTCATCAAGACAGTTAACTGCATCGTATTTCTAGTAAAAACAAACTCATCATTTTCTGCAATGCTGTATGACCCTTGAGGTTTAGCTCTTAGTTTTTTTGTAATAATAATACTAATGATAATTAATTATAATAATATTGATTAATTCAGTTATGAAATATATTTGTACAGAGAAAACAATATGAAATTCAGTGAAGACAAATTTCTATTACTCCGCTATGAAAAACTCGAGTAAATGGAAACTGTATCGGAGTATGAAACAAATTTCAATAGCACAATAGCGAAAAATTAAAGTGAGGGACGTGCGAGTGGTAATGTCAGGGAATCTCACCTTCAAAGATCACAACAACGTATCTACCACATGTGATAGGAAAATGATTTAATGGATAATGAGAACATTCAAAATAAGGGATGTCAAGTCAATAATGAATCTCTTCAAATCGCATGTTCTTGTTACGTTGGAATAATAATGTCCACTAAAAGCCACTTCGAAAGCTGGCGAAATTGCAGACCTGTAGAAGATAGAGAATTTTTATTGTAAGTATAAGTGCCATAAAACACCTAAATTTCTGGTAATGGTTGAAAGCCCTAAAAAGATACTTGATAATATATTCTTGGAAAATACTTTAGGGACTAATCCAAACTCATCACACAGAAATGACACCTACGATAGCAAAAGACTCGGAAGTCGGTGCAGCATACCCCCCCTACCCCCAAAGGAAAAGCAGGGGTGCTATGAGAAAGCTAAAACACAACATAAGACGGTTCAACTGCCTCCCAGCATACATTAGAGGGATTAACATTAGACCTCTTTCTGTGTTAGAGGAAACTGGACAGACACCTAAGGTCTGTACCTGACCAGCCGGGATGTTGTTCGTACTTCGGGCTGTGGATGGCCAGCAGAAACAGACTGATTGATGATGCCCTGATCCACCTAGGGGTTTTCTCCAGGTATAGATTGGAGGGTAATAAATTCTCAGTGACAGATTATGTATCCGACTGCTTATGCCAAAGTAAACTGATATTCGGCAAAATAAACTAAGCATATTTTAGAACATTTATTTCAATAATTTCCATACACATACATTCAAGCATTGACGAATTAAAAGGAATTTTAAATGTTTAAAATGCACTTTAGAAAAGTTGTCATATATAAAAATAAGAGTACATAGACATTACAGATTACGATGAAGCTACAACAGCGTCTTGTACAACGACCTTGATGCCTTCGTTCAGATCCTCCCCAGCAGAGATAGAAAACGGAGGTTTTCTAAGCAGGGAAGACGAAACCGGTCGTCCACGCTTCAGCCACGTCAATGGCTGTGGATTCGTTGAGTAAATAATCACAAAACACATCCATTAAACGACAGTGTAAATCGACTTCCGTTAGATCCATGTCTGGAACACTGTGACTTGTAGATGAGACCGAGAAACTAAGTACTGATGAGAAGTGAGTTGTTGTTGTTGTATGTTCGCCGGTACATCCGGCCCGGGTCTTCTCCAAATGGTGACCCGGCATTGGCCCCCTGGGTAGAGGGTGTCGGTCATCTTCTTCTTTCTTCTTTCTTTGGTGCCCCTGGGTGGGGGTTGACTTCTTTTCTCTTGCTGTGGCTCCCCATGGTGGGGAGTGTCTTCTGACGTCGCATCTTCATCAGCAGATCTTGGTACTTCAGGCTGTGGTTCTACCTACATAGGAAGAAGGATGGGGGGATAAGAAAGAAGGAAGTGAGAGAAAGAATAGCTGTAGTGGGTAGTCTTGGTCGTCTTCGGGGTTCTCCGGCGTCGTCATCGAGGGGGCGGGTGGGTGGCTAGGACTGGGAGCAGTGTCTCCAAGTCATGGGTGGCCAGGTAAACCAGCCGGGCTGCTTTGTCCTCGTGGGTCAGATCCCCAGGTGCCATCGTGAAGTGCCTGCGGTGGATGGATGTCGTCGCAGGACAGTCAAGCATGTAGTGAACTAGAGGCTTTGGAACCATCCGGTCACAGTGGCAGCAAAGCTCCTCACTCATGCGTTCGAGGAGGCGCTTTGCAGTAGGGTAGCCGATGCGCAGGCGGTGGATGCTGACTTGCAGCTCCCCGTTCAGTTTCCTAATGTTTAGTGGGGGCTCCCTACGTGTCGCTCTGTCATACCAGTGCCAGCTCCGAGATGCTCCCGGTGCTGGTAGTGGGCGTCTGGCTGGCGATGCTGCCCCCAGGTGCACCTGCCTGAGGCTAATGGCAATTGTAGTGGCAGACTTAGCCGCCCCATCTGCCGCATCATTCCCAGAAAGGTCGATGTGGCTTGGTATCCAATTGATTGTTGCTTGCCTGCCCTGCTCGTCAAATGAGTGTACATCTCTTCTGATGGCGGTGAGGAGCCAGATGTTATCCTTGGGCTCCTTATGCATGATGGCCTGTATTGCCGCCCTGGAGTCGACGTGGATGACTGGAGGTTGGTTGTGTTCAAGGAGCGCATGTTGGATGGCCCTCTGGATGGTGTGGAGTTCTGCCTGTAGGATGCTGCAGTGGTCTGGGAGGCGCCAGCTGGCAGTTAGGGAGGAGTGATATATCCCGGAACCCGTGCGGCCGGCCTCGGGGTCTCTTGATCCATCAGTGTAGTACACTGCACACCCGGGATGCTCTGCTGCAGCAATGCTTGTAGCTGCCCACCGCTGCAGCACACGCTGTGGACAGTGACGCTTGCTGGCTGGCAGGTTTGCAAGGTGGATTACGACAGGTTCCGGTGCCCATGGCGGTGGCACGGTGTACCCATCGACTGGCCGGTCGCATCCCTTGTCCTCGAGGAGTGGCATGGGCAGGAGCTCCTTTGTCACTTCCGCAGCCGACCATAACCATAGTCGGACACGGCCTCCTGCGAAGTCGCCTCGCTGACGGTCAAAGAGGTCTCTCAGCAGGCGCTCACTGCCTGGTAGCTGGACAAATTTGGCCAACCTCCTGGCAGCAACGAGGGCGATCCTGTCACTTAGGGGCTGCAGTTGGGCCTCTCTGTTCAGAGTCACTGTGTTGGTCCAACCCGGGGCCCCCAGCATGACCCGAGCCGCAGCATTTTGTACAACGCTGAGGCGCTTGAGGCATGAGCATGGGCCAGGGTGATTGCACCATAGTCGACTAACGAGCGCACCGCCTGCATGTAGAACATCCGGAGAATATCGTGGCTGGCACCAGTCCTAGGATTTGCCATGGCACGCATGGCCGTGACACATTGCATGGCACGCTCCCTGACATGCTCTGCGTGCTTGCGGAAGGAGAGTCGGCTGTCAATCCATATACCAAGATACTGGTAACTGCTGACCCAGTCCAGGTTGATGTCTGAGATCTTCAGCCTGGTATCAGGCACTGTTATGCAGGTTTCTGCATGACATTTAAATATACGTAATATATAGCTATTGGAGAAGTGTGCCATAAATTTCAGGTAATTAGGAAAAACAGTAATAATAATGTATAACCTTTAGATAAATGTAAATGATAATTTTAGAAATATGCTGTGCTTTTGGTGAATACTGTAAAGTAAGTTTAAGCGGTGAAATAGAGAAATCCAGCTAGGGATTTATTTTCCAAATGTTTGTGGTGAGGGTGGCGGCGTCGCTTGTGACACATGTGCGCGGCATGGATAGAGGCTGGCGAGACGGAGCCTGGGTTCAGCTAAGTTTGTGATGTTGTATTCCCTTTTTGTGTAGCTAACTCAAGCCATAGGCACTTTTTATGGTGTACCAGTACACACCCTGGGCTCGGACATGGTCGGGGCCCGGAAGGACGAGTGTGAACTGAAGAAATAGGAGGAGATGTGTTCTGGAGGATGGGAGTGGTGGCTGGGCTGACCGCCTAGTGAATTGTTTTGTTTTTGAAGTGACCACCCGGCCGCCTTCTCCGTCCTGTACTGTTTTTGAGGGGGTTTGGCTAATTGATATGTGAAGAGGCGTGTTTGGACTGTATATAGTTTAATATAAGTAAATAAATTTATATTTTCTTACCTAGGAATTTTTGTGTGGAACCTTCTGATACCCTAACCCAGTGGAGCACTAAACCACACTGGTAATACCAGCTTTGTTTATGGGGATAGACCTGGAAGGCCTAGTTTTACAGGTGTTTTGTGTAACTTTTACCCTTTGCCCTTAGACAAGGCATTAGGCCTCAGGGAAACCCCAATTTCTGCGTAACATGGGGGCCTGTATATGGGAGAATTATCAAATTTTGTGATAATTCAAGTTTGCAACCTGGAAAGTTAATAATCATACTTTATTGGGTTGGTTAGAGGAAGGATTCACTAGAAAATACCTACACTAAAATGTGGCCTTACTTTTGCAGGTGTAGTACTCAGGTTACTGCTAGTTTTGTGTGAAATAGGTCTAATTTTTTTTGTTATTAGTGCCCATAAATTTTCTGGGACCTAATTTACCTTTGCAGGTGCTCTATTGCTTACTTTTATTGTTATTAATACCTCTTGTTATTAATACCAGTTTTTTTGGGGGAACAATTGCCTTTGCAGGTGCAATAACCCCAGATTTTATTTGTTTTGTGTGCAATAGTTCTGATTTTATTGTTATTACCAGTATTTTTGGGGGTACAATTTGCCTTTGCAGGTGCAATAACCCCAGATTTTATTTGTTTTGTTTGCAGTATTGCTGATTTTTCAAGGTGTTATTAATACATATTTTTGTTGAATAATTTACACTTGCAGGTGCAATATTGCTGATTTTTAAGGGTGTTAATAATACAAATTTCGGTGCATAATTTACCTTTACAGGTGCAATATGGTTGGTTTTCTTGTTATTAATACCTAATTTTTTTTGGAGATATTTTTCCTTGGCAGGTGAAATAGCTCTATTTTTCTGCCAGATTTTTGTGGGCTATCCTGTTTCATTTTTGGGTAGTTCCAGGATAATTACTCCTTGTGTTTCTTATAATAATTTTGTGTTGGTGCTTTACTGTGTGATTTATTATTTTTTTGTAAGTTCTGGTAGATAGCAAGAGTTTGTGCTATATTTTCCCAAAATGTCTCACAGTGGTGACCTTGCTGGGGTTGTTGTGGGTGATGGAGGAAACCCTGGGTTAGGTTCCACTGGTAGGGACCTGGATAAGGAAGCAGAACTTATGAGATTGAAATTGGACATCATTGAGCAACAAAAAGACCTGTTAAGGATCGAACGTACAAAGATCCAGCAACTACAAGACTTAGAAAGGTTGAAGCAAACCACACACCAGTGTGTAAATGCATTTCAGTTGGACAAAGCCATAAAATTTGTGCCCAAGTTTCTCGAGAAAGACCCAGACCAGTTTTTTCTCTTATTTGAAAGTACGGCCAAATCCCAAGATTGGCCGGAAAAGGAATGGGCTACATTAGCACGTACACAATTAGTTGGTAAAGGCTTACAGGCAGTTAGTTCTCTAGAGGGACCAGACTTTGCTGATTATAAGAAGCTGAAGGAGGTAGTTTTATTGTCTTATCAGATTTTGCCAGAAAGGTATCGGCAGAAGTTTAGAGGGCTTAAATTTCAAGCAGGGCAGTCTCTCTTAGATTATGGTAAGGAGAAGATGTCACTTTTAGACAGGTGGTGGCGCTCCAAAGATGTGGGTGACAGTTATGAGAGAGTGCGTACCTTAATTTTGCTAGAGGATCTTTTAAAGAATGCTCCTCCTGACCTTAAGGCTTATCTTGAGGAGAAGGATCCGGATGATTTTATATATGCTTTAGAGCTAGGTGATAGATTTTTAGTTAACCAAAAATTTGGTAGTAATTATCACCCACCCCCTACTAATAATGGTAAGTTTTCCCCACCTACCAGTAGGGGTAGGAAATTTCAGAAGTTTAAGTCACCTGTTTTCCAGCCGAATAACCACCAGAATTTTAATAAGCCTAATATTCCAGTACCTACCCAGGAAAGCTTTAAGTCCAGAGCCACTGGTCCAGGACTCCAGGGTACAGGTAGGACATGCCCAGGTCTTCAGCGTCAAGAGACCCAACCTAGGTCAAATGGGAAGGGGGCCTTTACACCTTATTACTGTAATTATTGTCACAAACAGGGCCACCTGCAGCCATATTGTAGACAGATGATTAGAGACCAGGCTGTAGCAGATACCTCTCCAGTAAGTACACCAGTTACATATGCTGTTGCTTGCATTGCCGTCTTGCCCAAAGGTACACAGAGTAGTCCAGCTGTCCTAGACCCTCGGATGAAGGTCTATTCCAGCATTTCTACCGTGGCCTTACACCAAAATGAAGGTAGGGTATTAGGTGTTGTATCCTTAAGGGACACTGGTAGCACGTACACCTTGCTTCGCAGGGGTGTATTTCCAGTGTCGAGTGACACATATACTGGGTTACACATTTTTCTCACAGGGATTACTGGAGGTATTGTCAAGACTCCGGTGCACAGGTTATGGGTGGAGTCTGCGTATCAGTCTGGGTACCTTCCTGTAGGTATTACAGAAGATGTACCTTTTGCAGGTGTTGACCTTCTACTAGGCAACAATGTTTTGGGTCTCCTCAACAGTGAGGAATGTTTGGTTTCACAGGACTTTGCTTCAACAGGTGGTAATGTACACACTGGAGTAATGGTGACTGACAGATTTTCAGTGTGTAAAATGAATAACCAAGTAAGCAAGAGAAGAACTTCCGTACCCGGCCTTGATTTTCCTACTGACTGTGGTGGCTGGGGCCTGGGGAGCCTGTTCATTGAGTCTGACCTGCAGGAGACTCTTGGCAGTGACAACCCAGCCCCTGTAAAACCCGGTTTAAGGGGAGGTTTCGGTGCTGGCATGGGAGTGACTACCCGGCCGCTGATGCAGCTGGTTCAGGTCAAGGGATGTAGTGACTCCTTGAAGGCTATTCAACGGGCAGCTGTGACAGGGGAAGTGTTTCCAAAATTTACCAAATGTTTATTTTACAGAGCATGTGACCACACAGTCATGGCAGAGCTGTTTGAGAAAAAGTTTCTGAATTCTCTACAGATTCCCGATGGAGAATATTCCAGTATTGAGAGGGGTGAGTTGACTTCTAACTGTTTCCCAACCACTTATCTTTTTACCAGGGTACCAGAGTTCCTGCCTCTCCCTAATACTTTTGTGTGTGTGGTTTTGAGATTTCTGGTAAAATTTTGTCAGCGAGGCTTTCACCAAGCCAACCAGAATTCCAATTATATGACATGTCATGTAGTTTTGAGATCCTTACTTATGGATGTCTATCACTTTGAGAGCCACAGAAAAGTAGGGTGTTTTTACCAGTCTCTCAGGACGATGCATTTTTGTTTTCCCCAGTACCAGAAGGACTGGGAAGAGGGGATGCCCCTCTTTTTCATTACCGTGTGGGGAAGCACTCTGGAATCATTAAGTCATGGGCTAGGTGAGAATGGTGATGCTTCCCCTCGGTGTTTTTCTCAGTTTCAGAGACTGTTTGGCTAAGATGAGAGGGGCGGCACTAGTGAACCAGCCTACGAGTCTGCCTAGGATAACGTGGGACCAGGAGGTGGTGCTACTTGATCTGGAGGCTAGTGAGGAGGTGGTGATACTGGAGCCGGCTCCTAGGAAAGCTATGATTGGGTTGGTGTGGAAACTGATGGTGGATACCGTCCCTGAAGATAATGTACACTGGAAAATTGTACGAGATGGTGGAAGCATTGGACCTACTGAAAGAAGGGTTGTAGTTGTGGCTCAGCCGTGGTGGGTCTTTGCGAAGGAGTTTTGGGATGCTGAAAATGGGGGCCAGGTGAATCCCCATGAGGTAAATGTGGCGGTGCACAGTCATCCTGTGTGGGGCAACATACACTTGTGGGAAGAAACCTGCCGTGATGAAGATGTGATTTTTTTTTATCTTTTCAATGTACTTAGCGAGAGTCAGTGGACGTTGCCTTTCAAGGGTCTCACACTCGATGACCCTCTCAGCAGGTTCACTGACTGCCGCAAAGTAAAATTGCTAACTAATGTTCGAGGGTTTCCTCTTATGAATAATTTTGTTGATGTACTAGACACAACAGTTGTGAGTTTGTGGCGGTATTATATGATTCTTATGACTCTATGTGCCAAGGACACACCCATAATTGTAATTTTAATATCATTGTATACGAACCTTTTGTATGACATTAACCCTCATGATATTTTCTTTGTAAACATGAGTCACCCACCCTGGGTTTTGCAAAATGATATGAGGGTTGGGGCAGTCTTGTTGCAGGGTAGAGCAGGGCAAGTAATGCCAGTCAGCTACTTAACAGAGAAATGTAACAGACACCAAGGACGCTATGCCACCATAGCACAGGAAGCTCTGGTTTTAGTTCTGGGAGTGCTAACTTTCTTTTCTGTTTATGTAACAGGGTCTCTGCATCCTGTTATGGTCTCTAGTGACTACAATCCAGTACGTTTCCTTCACTTAATGAGGAACCACCCTCAGAGCCTCACTAGGTGGGCCTTGTTATTACAACTTCTAAACCTGGTGACTCATTACGTGAAGGGAATGGAGAATGTGGTTGCTGATCAAGTGTTTTGTGTGTAAATAGTGTACACCATGTAGTGTATAGATCACTTATCTGTTCTTGTTTTGCAGTGATTTACGGTAGACGAGTAGATGGAACCTTGGACCACCAAAAAGGAGAAATGCAGGTTGAGCGGAGTTGGAGGTATCAGAATGCCCTATTGTGTGTTTTGGGGGTAGTCACATAAGGTGCCATACCTAGGTAAGGTATGCTCCGTTTTTTTAGGTGCTGGCTGGTACGCCTCACCTGTGTTTTGGTGCTGGCTGGTATGCCTCACCTGTGTTTTATGTTGGTATAGGGGCTGTTGGACCTAATGTTTTGGGTGAACGTGGGGCTGGCGGTGATGCCCCCCACTTTTTGGGTCATATCAAATGATCCGGGGTGTTTTGCTTCTCCAGGACTTTTAATTTTTTTTTTTGGATCACCACTGGGGTGACTCCAGGGTCCTTGGAATGACATGTAGGTGCCGGCCTGGTAGGTCCACCTTTTAGAGGGGTCTTTGGTGATGACTCCAGTGTTTATGGCCACAGTCCCGCCAACAAAATTTATGTGACTATTCACCTGGTTTTTGGGGCCTGATATTTTTCTCCTCTCCCATGCTCTCCTGTTTCTCGTAGAGGTGTGTCATGGGGAACCAGTTTTGTTTATTAAAGATTGCTGTGAGATGGGGGTGGTTATGTGATCTTTCTTTCTACGTAGAATTTAATAAGATTTTTTTTTCTCTTTCTTTTCACTACTCTTTGATAGTGCTCCTGTTTCAAGCATTGGTGGTGTCATACATACTTTAAATCTGTCTTACAGCATTACTAACATGTGTCAAGATAGATGGGAAATCAATAGGTGTGATACTTAGCTCTTGTGTTTGTTATTAAAAGGCACTTCTCAGGGTAGTATGTACAATGTTCACTCTTTACATTATAATCATGTTTATTGTAATTTAGTAAAACGCATCAACGCCAGTGTGTGGCCACCGCTGTGTTGTGATGGTGCCTTTTCCTAACATAGTTTTGTCAAAGCGTGACTGTGGGCTCGTTTGGCATAGAACTTGATCACTTTTATGTGAGGCGAGTTTCATATGTCCGCAATCTTATAGCCTCAGACTGTTAAAGTAATTTTACATATGAGCAGTGCCAAAAAAGTCATGATTGTGTGACTAATTCTCCAGTTATAATGTTTATGTTTATTTCCTTTTTTTTTCCCCCTTTTTGCCTAGCGGTGTCCGTGTGGACCCCGCTAGCAGAGTGAGACCTATGGTCTAGGGGTGGGGGTGTTATGCAGGTTTCTGCATGACATTTAAATATACGTAATATATAGCTATTGGAGAAGTGTGCCATAAATTTCAGGTAATTAGGAAAAACAGTAATAATAATGTATAACCTATAAGACAAATCTAGAAGTAAATACTCACAGATCTAAATGGATTGTGAAAACATGCAATTACATTAAGTTTTACAACCTGCATGAATTGTATCACTGTAGGCAACAAGAGCATTTCACCCCTCCATGGAAGATGTGTTCATTTAATATCACATACCTGCAAGTCCCTCCCAAGAAGCTCATTGCTAGTAATCCCTTCCTTAAATCACTTGTTAAAGCAACTGCTCAAGAAGAAATTTATCGCCTAGCTGGTAGTAATAAGTTATCTCAAGTTATATACACTGATGGATCTAAACAGGAGTCTTCTGGCAGGGCTTCATCTGCTCTGGTTGCCACCTCCCTAGTTAAGAACAATAATAATTTTTGAACTAGGCATAAGAATTAACAACTGGCGTCTACACTGCAAACTGAATTGTTTGCAATCCTTATGGCACTAAAGCTAACTTATGACACTGAGCTTGACTCTATCATTATTACTGATTCTATGTCATCATTGAAGGCTCTTGACTCCTATAATGACTCTAACAGCATGCTCATTGGAGAAGTCAGGTATAGATACTCAAAAATCCGGGACAAAGGAATTAAAGTACATTTGCTATGGATTCCGTCACACATTGGATTACTCCTTCATGATAAAGTTGATATGTTAGCCAAGAAGAGCACCCATAAGGAGAATGTAGAATATAACTTTGGTATATCTGTGTCTAGCATTAGGAATAATATTAGGAGAGAAATAAATAATGAAAATGATAGCTATAGGAATGCAGTTAGAAGCCTGAGTAGATCTATAACCCACTATGATAACATGAATGTAGATAAGTATGTTTATGGAGCAACTTGCAATGTGAACAGACTGACTGATGTTGTAGTGGCCAGGCTTCGGCTTGGCTACAAGTACTTCTGGCAGTTTGGGAGATACACAGATGATGATCAAACTAAATGCAAATTATGTGATCAGGCATATGGTCACTGTCTTGAACACTATGTGCTGAATTGTCCACTTATTGAGGAATATAGAGATAGACAGTATAATAACCTATGTGACATGTCAAGATATCTTATTAGTGAAGGTAGGATACCACTTATTCTAAGCAAATTTCCTAAATTTGCTTGTAACAGATAAGTGAACTGTAGATATAAATCCAAATTAATTTCCATGAACGTGCCTATCTGTGCTCATGATAATGCGAGCACAGATGGGCATGTTTGTGGAGCAACTTGCAATGTGAGCAGACTGACTGATGTTGTAGTGGCCAGGCTTAGGCTTGGCTACAGGTACTTCTGACAGTTTGGGAGACAGATGATGATCAAACTAAATGCAAATTATGTGATCAGGCATATGGTCACTGTCGTGAACACTATGTGCTTAATTGTGCACTTATTGAGGAATATAGAGATAGACAATATAATAACCTATGTGACATGTCAAGATATCGTATTCATGAAATAAGATACCTGCTTGTAACAGATAATTGAAATGTAGATATGAACCCAAATGTACAATTGTTAACCCCTTTGGGGCCTAGTGCCTAGGCCTTTTGTGTATCCATATGCTCTTGCGCTACCGTCCACAGGATGGATATGGGGTGCACAATAAACTAGCCACTTCGGTGGCAAAATCTAAATCTAATCTTTAGATAAATGTAAATGATAATTTTAGAAATATGCTGTGCTTTTGGTGAATACTGTAAAGCAAGTTTAAGCGGTGAAATAGAGAAATCCAGCTAGGGATTTATTTTCCAAATGTTTGTGGTGAGGGTGGCGGCGTCGCTTGTGACACATGTGCGCAGCATGGATAGCGGCTGGCGAGACGGAGCCTGGGTTCAGCTAAGTTTGTGATGTTGTATTCCCTTTTTGTGTAGCTAACTCAAGCCATAGGCACTTTTTATGGTGTACCAGTACACACCCTGATGGAGAAACATTGCAGCAGACGTGATCGTCTTGCACTAGAGGTACAGGTAGGTTCGGCGGGTACTCAGTAACATGGTTCGTCCATGAGGTCACTCGTCTAGCACCGGAGGTTGAGGCATTCCTGTGGGTGGTGACAGAGATCCTTTAAAAGGTGCCACAATCATATTCTGAATTACTGTGTATCGGTACCTCACCAAGGATGTTATGTAAAAAAAATAATAAGTTTAATCAGCAACAAAAAAGATTATGAATAACATAAGTTATTTACTGAAATAAAAAGCCTGTCAACCATTGCTAATATACAGGATTAATTCAGGAAGGCGGCAACAAAAATTATATTCAGGGAACGAATGCCACTTACCTAAAGATGTGAGTTCATCTCGGACTTGTGAGAAAGGTGTGCGTCAAGACCTCGAAGGCCTTTGAGCAGCGAGGACACTGATAACGACGCTTTATGCAGCCATGATTCGGTGTGTATTCCGCGAGGTGTTGCTCCAACTTAGCTTTGCGCTTGTAAATCCCGGAGCAATTAGGGTATTGATAAATGCAAATTTTCCTTCGCTTTTTGGGAGGCCGTTCACTAGCACAAACTTCCTCCTTTCTTGGTGTGACAGCTGTGTGTCCAGTTGGTAAATTCTTAGGCATTACTGTAACATCCTTCTGGATCTCGCCAACTTGTTTGTACTTATAGGTGAGAAAGTCTCTCTTGAGCCTACTTTTATATATGAAAGACTTGTTGTAAAATGTGATATCACCTGTTTACTGTGATCTTTTAGCATATATGTATTCATATACACATAAACACTCATTCTTACATCATATATATACGTTCATTAGTTTTATTGAGGCTGCTTGTATGATTATTTCTTAAATAAAAGTTGAGTGTCACATCTTGGTATGTAATTTAATATGTTTATTTACATGTTTAAATTGACTAGGCCCTAGGATAAGCCAACAAATTAAAATTGCTTACGTTCAAGAATTGTATGAAGTTCGTGGTACTGTCTTGGCCCGGGTGTTGACCAATTGGTGACCTGGCGTGTAGGTTCAAAGTTAGGTAAGGTTCCTCAGGAAACAGGACAAATATTTCCTGACTCCGGTCTTAGTCAGTTGATGAACCGCTGTTGGAGTATGTGGTCATCTGACCGAGGCCTTCCACTGGCTTACCGGTCCACCCCTTTAAAAATTGTGGTCATAGTTATAAACATTTCGTTGTGTAGGTTCATGGTATATATCACCAAACATGATAGTTTACAACATAGTTTACTTCGGAAAAATTATTTTAAGCAACGTTTAGATAATTTGCTGGGAACGATTATGTGGAATTGTTGCAAATGAAGTTTCAACCGTATAATATATTTAAAGAAATATATTTTAAGAAAACAAATGATCAGATGACTTTATATTAGTTCCTCGTAAGAAAGAATTTTTTTTCATTGTTTTTTGGGTTAGGTTTACTTAAAAAAATGAAGTTTACTAATATTTCGAATCTATATAAGATATCCAAAATTAATAAAATATATATAGCTCATTTTCATTTCATGAGTTTGGTAAAATATATACAATAATACAGAAAGAAAAAGACAATATTATTGGATTGAATTTATTTCATATTTGTTTGTGAAAAACTTGTTCTTCATACACACCCAGATATTATATTCTGCTTCTTGACTCAGCCCAGTGCGGTCACAGCAGCTGTGACTCTTCTCATTCAGTCTCCCTGCGATCCCCGTTGGGGAGGTGAATCTATACCTACGTCTTCGTCCTTGATTGGGCACCATGATGAGTTATGCAGATCATGTCAAGATCAGACCCAACAGTGGTACTGTGAATGATTCCTCGAAACTTGCTCTTGCAGCCGCCGTTAGGGGAGGGCTGCAGGTGAAGTTCAACACCATATTGACACTAAAGGAGACCTTCATTGTCGTGTGTAACGATGATAAGGAAGCTGAGAAGTTACTCACTACAACAGCCACTACCACTCTCTCTGCTCGAGGATTCACTGTTATGTCATCTCCAGCTCTCAGAGCAAGGAGGACAGTCTTCCTAAATAAACTTGATTAGCTTCTCACATCTCAACCAGTCGATGAACTCAAGACATCCATTGAGGATCAAAACTCATGAGCAAAAGTGTAGAGCATCATGAAAATACCTGCAGCTTCGTCCATGCTCAAACTCACGTTCACTGATGTGAACATGCTGCCACTGCTTTGGCTGACGGTCTTGCTGTTTATTACTATTTCATCAGCCCCAATTACATCGAAGTTGAGAGATACCACTACATTCAACATTGTTACTCGTATGTACACAACACCAGAGACTGTTCTGTGAAAGAAAAGAAGTTCTGCACAACCTGTGGATGTGAAGGCGATGATTTTAGGTCTTGCACCGCCTCTGCTCCACCAACACCAACTTGCCTAAATTGCAAAAGCAACGATCATCACACTCTAGCTGCAAAATGTCACAGCATACATTAGAGTGATTAACAATAGATCCCTTTCTGTCTTAAAGAGGGAGCTGGATAGACACCTAAAGTCTGTACCTGACAAGCCGGGTTGTGGTTCATACGTCAGTCTGCGGGCGGCCAGCAGAAACAGACTGGTTGATGAGGCCCTGATCCACCTCGGGGTATTCTCCATATATTAACTGGAAGGTAGTAAATTCTTAATGGCAGATTACGTATCTGCCTGCTTATGGGGTCGCTGCATATCGATGCTCGACTTTTTTATTTGTTGACCGATTGCGCTCATTTTTCGTGTACTATTAAAAGCTTATATCGACCTTGCTTTGGTGAAGTTTCAATAAAATCGGCCAAAAAGCAAATGAACCATGCAAGATTTACTAAAAATTCTAAAAAAATATACTTAGGAGTGAGCTCCTCCGAAGTGGTAGTTCGAAAAGTGGTTTTGACACTTTCTGCTGATAGAACACTTCTAAGTCCATCGTTCGGTATGTACCAATGCTGTAATAAAGCTTATCTTTATTCTAAAAAAAAATACAGTTTGTAGGTTGCTTGACATTTAGCAAAATATCGGACTTTTACCCCACACAAATCTGAAAATATTTGGAATACTTCAAAAAGGTACATACGGATTGGTAAAGCAAGCATTCTTCTATGTTTATTGTGAAAATCAAGTCAATTCGTTCATTAATAATGATGGTACATGGCTAAATAGGTAAATAACTTACTTCTGAGATAATGGCTGAAGCGCGCGGCAGACCGAGTACTCAGAGAATTTTTTTTTTCCCCGAAAAAATACTTGTTTTTTCCACTGTTTTCATCATCTATGAGTGTCTACTACAGTTTACCATCGCCAGATCCGTTTTCTCTTATAACAGGATGTGAGAATGGGTAGAAATAATCCATAAGGGCGATTTTACCCTCCCACTACCAGCGGATGGACCGTCATATTATGCCACATAATATTTATTCTGGTGTGTTTTTCATGTTTCTATGCTATTAATATGTCGCCTTATGTCATAATAGATCAATTTTAGTAAGTAAATAAACATTATTATTGATATTAGCGTAAGAAAATAACAATTTGTTGGCTGGTGCATGCTGGCCGCTACATCGTAATTTATGCCCTATCAGCACTTCTTATCTGAGAAGGCCAGAGAAGGCTCTGATTGGTTCTCAGGCCATATTAGCCCCGCCCACTCTCTTATGATCTCAAATGGTGAATTTGTATTATATTAGAGAGAAAAATATAAGAAATTGATAGAAAAAAAATATTTTTTTTTTTTTTGCCGCGTCAGCGCGCATGTTATGACAGACGCCGTCACCACACATGTTATAAATTACTATAACTCTTTGTAGAAACATCGTATAATGATGAGAATTATACGAGGGGATTGCCAGAAAGATCAGCTATTTTTCGGTAAGAAAATCTCAATTTTCGTAGTTTTTCAAATTTTTTTTTCTGAGCGCGCTACATGTGTCAAGTGACCCCTTATGTCAAAGTAAACTGATAATCGGTAAAATAAACGAAGCATATTTTAGAACATTTATTTCAATAATTTCCATACATACATTCAAACATCGACGAATGAAAATGAATTTTAAATGTTTAAAATGCACTTTAGAAAAGTTGTCAAATATAAAAATAAGTGTACATGGATATTGCAGATTACATTGCAGCTACAACAGCCTTTATGCATTCGTTCACATCCTCCCCAGCAGTGATGAAAAACGTAGGTTCTTCTCAAGCAGAGATGAAACCAGTCGTCCATGCTTCAGCCCTGAAGCTAGAGTTCAGTTTTTAACTCTGCACAAATTGTCTACAATCCATAGTAACATGATGGAGAAACACTGCAGCAGACGTGATGATCGTCCTGCACCAGAGGTACAGGTAGGTTCGGCTGGTTTGCTGTGACCTGGTTCGTCCATGAGGTCACCTGTGTAGCACCCGAAGTTGAAGGAAGCATTCCTGTGGGTGGTGACAGAGATCCTTTAAGAGGTTCCACTATCATATTCTGAATTACGGTGTATCGGTGTCTCACCAAGGATGTTCTGTAAAAAAAATAATAATAAGTTTAACCAGTAATAAAAAAATTATGAATAACATAAGTTATTTAATGAACTAAAAAGCCTGTCAACAATTGCTAATATACAGGATTAATTCAGGAAGGCGGCAACAAAAATTGTGTTAAGGGAACGAATGCCACTTACCTAACGATGGGAGTTCATCTCGGACTTGTGAGAAAGAAGGTGCGCGTCAAGCCATGACTTGTACTCGAAGACCTTGGAGCAGCGAGGACACTCATGGCCACGCTTTGAACCGCCAAGATTCGGTGTGTATTCCGCGAGGTGTTGCTCAAACTTAGCTTTGCGCTTGTAAGTCTCGGAGCAATAAGGGCATTGATAAATGCTCATTTTCCTTCGCTTTTTGGGAGGCGGGACAACTGACTCCTGATCCTGGAGTTTAGACTTGTTGCTGTTTGAACGGTGAGTTAGTGTGTGTCCCTCAGACCACTGTTTGTTTGTAAAAATCTTGGAACAAAGAAGAAACTGCCGTTCTCCAGCACAAACTTCCTCCTTTCTTGGTGTGACAGCTGTGTGTCCAGAAGGTATATTCTTAGGCGTTACTGTAACATCTTTCTGGATCTCGCCAACTTGTTTGTACTTATGGGTGAGAAAGTGTCTCTCGAGCCTACTTTTATATTTGAAAGACTTGTTGCAATGAGGACACTGATGAACCTTCGGGGCTCTACGTTCCCGAGCAGGTACCTTGTCATCCGTAACGCTTGCCCGAGGATGGCAGCTGAGTAGGTGATTCGTAAAATTGTGTTCGTAAGAATAAATATTGTAGCAATTAGGACACTGATGCAGCTGATGTCCCCAGCGCCCCGTGGTTTTCAAGTTTTTCCCTGTTCGTGTGGAACATAAATTGCTAGAAGTTTTGTTAGTTGGGGATTGGTCATGGATGTCTTTTTCCGGTTGTCGGAGTTCAGCTTGCTGATCCTGTGTTTGGACTTCATTCTGTAAAACATGTTCCAATTCTTCATCGTCGACGTGATTCTCGTCACTGGCTGAGGATTCGTTGAGTAAATAATCACAAAACACATCCATTAAGCGACAGTTTAAATCGATTTCCATTAGATCCATGTCTGGAACACTGTGACTAGTAGATGAGACTGACAAACTAAGCACTGATGAGGAGAAGCGAGTCACCAGAGGTTGGCTTATATAGGTGGTGAGATCAGGTCATTCAGTCAGGTGCAACGTGAGGTACTCAAGTGTGATGAGGTGTCGAACATTAGAATGAAGGAACACTGCACCGGGGCTACTGGAGTATAAAAGGCATGCTCTTGCAGTTGACAATGGCGCCGTCCCTGCTCGTCGACTGTCTGAAGAGTCCTCCATATTGAAGTGATAATAAATACGTTGTCCTTATCGTTGACTTTGAGTCAGCGTGAATGACTGTTCCACTGGAATTCCTGGATCACATGCTGGTTAGATAAATACATAAGTGGGTGGGTGTGAGTTGGACCGGACTTGCTTCTGCTACTAGGTCTTATGCAGTGCTCCTTGCTTAAGTAGAAGTGATCTGACTACCTGGAGTTTACCTGGAGAGGGTTAACTCCAGGTAGTCCATGTAACTCTTGGGAGTTACATGGACCTGCCTCGCATGGGTCAGTAGGCCTGCTGCAGTGTTCCATCTTTCTTATGTTCTAATGTTCTTAACTAACGACTCATTGTTTTTGCTAGTGCAGATTGCAGGTTAATGGAACATCTAGTAAACAGAGGTTTGGTGTTGTATTTAGAGACAAATGTTGTCTTTCCACAAACCAATTTGGCGTTCGTGAATTACCGATCTACTACTGAACATTTGCTCTGTTTAGATACTATTGTCGTAATGCCTGTGTTATTAAACAGTTATCTCATTTTTTTAAAGTGAAAAAGTGTATTACACTTCCTTCCATTATAACATTATAACCCCAGGTCTCTCGTTAGGCCTTCCAGGTAATTTGCCTATTTTTCTCGTTAATTTTCTTGTCTTAGAATTCTCTGTCCGGATTAATTAAAAAGTTTGCTCTCAGTATGTCCTTCAGTATTGTATTCTTAGCACCACTCATTTTACACTCGGTATCAGTGACGTAGTAAGCAGCCTCTCCCCATAATGCTACCGAAACCGTTACTCACTGGACCACGACTGATAAGTTTAATATTTCTGTTACTAAAACACATTAAATTACTTTTACTAGACTCATTGTTGTTTCTAATGCCTCCATATACCTGTATGGACGCTGTATTTTTGAAAGAGATACTGTCCAGATTCTTGGACTTTTATTTTGATGTATGTCATGGAAACTTCACATTATCTCCCTGAAAAAAAAAAAAAATTGTCATAGTCAGCAGAATCTTAGAACATTTGCCAAGCTTTCTTAGGGAGCTGATGCAAGAACGACCAATAATATTCAGCTGGCTCCTTGTAAATTTGTTGCAATTTATCAGGGATTGCGTTTGGTTTTATGTGCTTTTCATTCCTCTATTTCGAGAACCTATATGCAAAACGAATGTTCCGTCTTTGCATCATCGGCGTGATGCCCATTGTCTACGATATTTTGTCCACCCTGACGACCTTTACGATCCTTTTATACATTCCCTCTTTATGTCCATCCTGCATTTAACTTTTCTCTGTTTTCATGGGAAGTTCCGACAATATGTGTTTGTTTTTCCTCACTTCTGGCGCGAAAGTTCAATTGCCTAATGTACCGTCTGGCTCCCTTTTTCTTAACTACTTCCGATCTCATTAATTCAGTTCTGAATTATATTTGCGCATAGAAAACAATATGAAGTTCAGTGAAGATAAATTTCTATTACTCCGCTATGGAAAGCTTGAGAAAATAAAAACTATTGGAGAATAAAACATTTTCCAGTAACACAATAGGCAGGGCAAAAAACTATTGTGAAAGACCTGGGAGTTATAATGTGAGAAGATCTCTCTCTCAAATATTACAACAATGTATCTACCACATGTAGTAGAAAAATGAAAGGGAAAGATAATGAGAACCATTATAACTCGTGATGCCCAGCTAATGTTGATTCTTTTCAAATCGCTTGTTCTCTCTAGGCCGAAATATTGCTGTACACTAAATGCTCCTTTGAAGGCAGGCGAAATTGCAGACGTGGAGAATATTCGGAGATCTTGCACTGCACGTATAAGTACAGTAGAGCACCTAAATTACTGGGAACGGTTGAAGTCCTTTGATTTGTACTTGTGAGGGAAAGGTTCTTTAGATAGTAGTGGAAATATAAATGAGTGGTTGTGGTAGTTTGATTGGCAGAATGCTTGTTCTGAAAGGAGTTTGCATTGTTACCACTACTCTACTACCCCGTTCCACCCTGTGGGAGTTAACGTGGAACACTCTGACCTGATTGCGGTCATTTGATTCTCGGCTCCCATCATGTCTGTAAGTATCCAATCCATTGCTGTTTAGTAATTTATTTTGTTGGGTCGTGGTTAATTCAGTTTAATCAAGAGCTTCACTCTTGTTTCTGATATCTTGTCCTCACCATTTCTTTAAAGGCAATCATATGAGTGTTTTCTTGTAAAGATTGTCATTTTTTGTTTCTTTTTTTATGCTTTGATTGATGGCTTTGGTCATCCAATACAGGCAAGACAAGGCGGGCAGCAGGATCGAAGCATCTATAACCAAACTCATCATTTATGTGGAAAAAGATCTTGGGGTGAGTATAACACCAGGAACATCTCCTGAGGCGCACATCAACCAAATAACTGCTGCAGCATATGGACGCCTAGCAAACCTAAGAACAGCATTCCGACATCTTAAAGAATCGTTCAGGACCCTGTACACTGTGTACGTTAATCCCATACTGAAGTATGCAGCACCAGTTTGGAACCCACACCTAGCCAAGCATGTGAAGAAGCTCGAGAAAGTGCAAAGGTTTGCAACAAGACTAGTCCCGGAGCTAAGGGGTATGTCCTACGAGGGGAGGTTAAGGGAAATCGACCTGACGACACTGGAGGACAGGAGAGATATGGGGGACATGATAACAACATATAAGATACTGAGAGGAATTGACAAAGTGGACAGAGACAGAATGTTCCATTGATGGGACACAACAACAAGGGGATACAGTTGGAAGTTGAAGACTGAGATGAATCACAGAGATGTTAGGAAGTATTTCTTCAGTCACAGAGTTGTCGGGAATTGGAATAGTTTAGGAAGCGATGTAGTGGAGGCAGGCTCTATACATAGCTTTAAGAAGAGGTATGATAAAGCTCATGGCGCAGGGAGAGTGACCCAGTAGCGGTCAGTGAAGAGGCGGGGCCAGGAGCTTTGACTCGACCCCTGCAACCACAACTAGGTGAGTACAACTAGGTGAGTAACACACACACACACACACACACTTGGCAATACTTTATTTACAGGGAGCAAAGTCAGGGTATTTTTCCAGAATGGTCTGTAATATACCACTGTGGATAAAATACTTTGACATATCTTGAACATTTCTGAGTGAGTTGTCTCTGAATTCATTAATTTTATCGTATTCCAGTACATAACGACGCAGGGTGTGACAATAATCCAACTGGCAAAGTTTACATTTTGTTTGGTCTACATCTGGTGGTGGTGAATTAACCTGCCAAAGATACTTGTAACCCAGCCGGAGGCGGGCGGTGGTGACATCCAAGAGCCTGCTTATTTTGTTGGATGCACCATAGACATGTGTAGATGAATGGTTCAGAGAACCGACAAGTTATAAATTAGACACATATGCAACACTTGGGTATCTTTATCTTCAAATCGCATGTTCTATTTATGCTGGAATAATAATGTCCACTAAAGGCCACTTCGAAAGATGGCGAAATTGCAGACCTGTAGAAGATAGAGAATTTTCATCGTAAGTATAAGTGTCATAAAACACCTAAATTTCTGTGAATGGTTGAAAGCCCTTGAATTGTACTCCTTTTAGCACATGCTAAAAATGTACTTGATAATATATTCATGGAAAATACTAAGAGGGACTCATCACACCGAAATGACTTCCTACGATAGCAAAAGACTGGGGTGCTATGAGAACGCTAAGACACAACATAATGTGTTACAGGCCCAAGACTGTTCAACTGCCTCCCAGCATACATTAGAGGGATTAACGATAGACCACTTTCTGTGTTAGAGGGAGCTGGACAGACACCTAAAGTCTGTACCTGACCAGCCGGGTTGTTGTTCGTACTTCGGTCTGTGGATGGCCAGCAGAAACAAACTGGTTGATGAAGCCCTGATCCACCTAGGGGGTGGATCAGGAATCACTTTTGTTGTGGACTGAATCACTTTTGCTCTGTGAAGTGAACCAAGATGCCGTCCATTGAGCAACTTTACCAGCAGCTTAAGGAGGAATTGGGGGTAGCGAAGCTTGAGATACGGCGATTGACGAAGGAAAACAGGAGGATTCGTAGTCCTCCTGTTGTGAGTCCTCAGGTCAAGAAGGGAACCTGGGCAGTGACCGGACTTCATGGAACGAAGTTGAAGATCAAGAAAACGAATGGAGAGTTAGAAACGATGAAGAAGAAAGAGACTGCTGTGGAAACTGTTGTGGAAACATCAAACACCTTCTCCGTGCTACCCGATGAATGTGAGTCGACTACTGGGAACGTCACGACGAACCACACCAAGGAAGGTAAAAACATTGTTGTTGTTGGGGATAGCCAGGTTAGGTATATGGATAGGGCATTCTGCTTGAAGGATAGGAGTAGGAGACAGAGGGTTTGCTTTCCTGGGGCTGGGATGGAGGATATTGTTAGCCGGCTTGACAACATCATGAACGGTAATGGGATCAATCCTATTATCTGCCTCAGTGCTGGAGCCAATGATGTAGGCAAGCGTAGAAGTGAGAATTTAGTTAGAAGGTACAGGACAGCAATATACATAATTAGGAATAATATGGGGCGCCCTGTTATATGTGGCATTTTGCCAAGAAAGGGTGTTGGAAATGAATGGCGATTGGTATAAATTGCTGGCTGGACAAACACTGTAAGGAAAATACAGCCCCATTCATTGACAACTGTGACCACTTCTATGGCTGAAATGACATGTATGCCAGGGATGGGGTTCACTTATCCAGGGCAGGTGTAGAATTTCTCTCTAGCTCAGTTGAGGATGTTGTTAAGGTTTTAAACTAGGATTTGTTAGAGGTATGGGTTTAGGAATGGTGAATAATGAGGGTCAAAATATTGATTCAGGCTTTGATATCATAAATCTTAACAATAACAGTAATCGAGAAACAAAGAGTAATGATAGTAACAGAAATTGTGTAAAACAAAAGCTGAATATGAAAAAGGTTCACAAGAAGATACATATCAATGTATTTTACACTAACTGTCGAAGTGCCAGAAATAAAATTAACGAATTACGTTTGGTAGCATGTGCTTGGAACTTTGATGTCATTGCAATAACTGAAACATGGTATAATACCAAGAGTCGGGATATGATTGCTGAGTGTCATATTCAGGGGTTTAAGTTGTTCCATGTAGATAGATATAATTCATAGACAAATATATTCCTACCTCACCTCCAACAACGTACTCAACCACTGTCAATTTGGATTCAGGCCTAATAAAAATACAAATGATGCCATTATACACATATTAGAAAAATCTACACCGCCCTTGAGAAAAAAGAAATCCCAGTGGGAATCTTCATTGATTTACGTAAAGCTTTTGATACAGTTGACCATGATCTGTTACACTTAAAATTATCACACTATGGTATAAGAGGACACGCCCTAAACTACCTAAAATCATACCTTAGCAACAGAAACCAATATGTGTACACAAATGGAGTTAGCTCCACCGTGCATACTATTACTGTAGGTGTCCCACAGGGAAGTGTTCTTGGCCCACTACTCTTTCTCATTTACATTAACGACCTACCAAATGCATCTCAACTACTCAAACCCATACTTTTTGCAGATGACAAATACATACGTTATCTCTCACCCAAGCCCAGACACACTAGCCAACACTGCAAATACTGAATTGCAGAAAATATCTACCTGGATGATGACCAATAAACTTACTCTCAATATTGATAAAACCTATTTTATCCAGTTTGGGAACAGAGCTACAAACGCACCACTTAGCATAATGATAAACGGGTCCTCTATCACAAAACTCACAGAGGGAAAATTCTTAGGAATCCATCTTGACAGTGGCCTCAAATTTCAGACTCGTATACAACAAATCTCCAAGAAAGTCTCAAAGACCGTGGGAATACTATCCAAGATACGGTACTATGTTCCACAACCAGCTCTCCTTACCCTATATCACTCACTCATTTACCCCTACCTCACCTATGGAATCTGCGCATGGGGCTCTACATCAATAACTCATCTCAGACCACTAATAACACAACAAAAGGCAGCAGTTAGAATGATGATAAATTCTCACTCCAGGCAACATACTCCATCAATATTCAAAAACCTAAACTTACTCACTATACAAGACATCCATACTTTTTACTGTGCCTCTTACATACATAGAAAACACTATGCAAATATTAACCCACCACTCAAACTTCTCCTACCAACCTTAACAAGACACATGACCATAACACAAGACACAGATCACTCCTCGATGTTCCACGTGTCTAT
Source organism: Cherax destructor (assembly GCA_009830355.1). Classification (NCBI taxonomy): domain Eukaryota; kingdom Metazoa; phylum Arthropoda; class Malacostraca; order Decapoda; family Parastacidae; genus Cherax; species Cherax destructor. Next base: position 3,396 of record WNWK01020977.1, on the reverse strand, counting down.
CTAACACTATGTAAAAACTCAATGCATATAAAAGGCACGAAACTTTGGAATTCATTACCTGCCATTGCCAAAGAAACCCTACCTGTACCCCAATTCAAAACGATGCTAAAAAACCACCTTATCACCCAAAGCTAATTGCTCAATATCAAACATTCCCAGCAAAGTAGAATAATCAAACGTAAAAACCTGACTAATCAATTGAATGTAAAACCTGTTATGAATATTACATACTTAGCTAATTATTTCCACAACACCTACATTATAATGACCACGTAAACTAACTGCAATGCAATTAATTGTCTAAATTGTTATCTCACTCAATTAGTTGCATTGCTACAAGTAATTGATATGTTCAACTTATCTTCAAACTTTATAACTTAGATATGCAACTTTACTTATTTTATAAATTATCAACCATAACTTTTTACCATGTAGTCTAGAATTAAGTAGTCCTAAGGATGCCCGCAATGCACAGCATATTAGGGGCTTTTGGCATGTACATCTCATTAATAACTAAGTCATAACTATGTAATTACTATGTATTACTATATCTACCATATATAATTGTACAATGTCTAAATAAAGTATTATTATTATTATTATTATTATTATTATTATTATTATTATTATTATTATTATTATTATTATTATTATTATTATTATTATGGGAAAGGGGGTGGAGTTGCATTATATGTACGAGAAAATATGAATTGCTGCATAAAAACAGGCATAAAAATAGATGGATCATTAACAGAATCTGTTTGGGTAGAGTTTCTAGAAGGTCAAGAAAACTGATTCTAGGTGTAATATACCGACCTCCAGGCTTGGATCACGATAGAGGGAGACTTCTTTGGGACGAAATTGTTAGGGCTTCTAGACATAATAACGTAGTGATAGTATGGGATTTTAACTTTAGTCAAATTGACTGGACCTCTTTGACCGGTAATCTGGAGTCCAGTGACTTTATGGAAGTAGTTCAGGACTATTTTCTGAAGCAGTGTGTGACGGAGCCTACCAGAGGTAATAATTTGTTCGACCTAGTCTTGTCAAATAAAGAAACCCTTGTAAATAATCTGGAGATCACTGAAGAGCTTGGGCAAGTGATCACAAATCCATTACTTTTAATATTACCTGGGAGTACGAGAATAGGGATAATACGGTAAAAGTTCCTGATTTTCGTTCTGCCGACTATATTGGACTTAGAGAACACCTGTCTAATCTCGACTGGGGTAATCTAGCTAACGATTACGATGGGATCTGCGTTTATGATTTTTCTTAATAATGTACAACGTGCACAGAATATATTTATTCCCAGAGAGAATTTAGGTCAAATAATAACGATCCCAAATGGATTAACAGGAGGCTAAAACATCTATTAGGGGAGAAAAGAGGAATTTATAGGCGCATCAAAAGAGATGATGTTAACCTTATTGACCAATATGTTCAGTTGAAAAGAGAAGTAAAAAAGGGGATTAGAAAGGCTAAACGTGACTATGAGATTAAGGTTGCTAATGAATCAAAGACTAATCCAAAAGGGTTCTTTCAAGTGTATAGGACGAAGGTGAGGGAAAAGGTAGGACCTCTGAAAATTGGGAATGGACAGCTGACGGATAACGAACTGGAAATGTGTTCTCTATTTAATGACTATTTTTTGTCAGTCTTTACACAAGAAGACGTAAATGAGATTCCAGAAATTAACAATTATTCAGTTCCTGAAGAATTCAAGTTAACTAATATTACTGTCACGAGGGACATGGTTATCAAACAGATAGATAAACTGAAGCAAAATAAGTCCCCGGGACCCGACGAGTTGTTTTCCAGGGAACTTAAAGAATGCAAGATGGAACTTAGTCAGCCATTAACGAATGTGTTTAATACGTCCATCCTAACTGGTGTTGTGCCAGAGATGTGGAAGATAGCTAATGTAGTTCCTATATTCAAATCAGGGGATAAGTCAATTCCATCAAATTACCGTCCAATAAGCCTCACATCTATAGTAGGCAAATTATTAGAATCAATTATAGCTGATATTATTAGAAGTCACCTTGAAGAACATAATTTGATTAATGAGTCTCAGCATGGGTTCACGAGAGGTCGTTCCTGCCTGACAAATTTACTGACGTTTTTCAATAAAGCATTTGAGGCAGTAGACAGTGATAAAGAATATGATATAGTTTACTTGGATTTCAGTAAGGCCTTCGATAGAGTACCTCACAAGAGACTCTTAAGAAAGGTGGCAGCTCATGGTATAGGAGGTAAAGTTCTAGCATGGATAGAGGCATGGCTTACCAATAGAAAGCAGAGAGTTTCCATTAATGGGGTCAAATCTGAAGGGGGATTAGTCACTAGTGGCGCTCCACAAGGATCAGTTTTGGGCCCAATGTTGTTCATAATTTACATAAAACAAATGCATTATTTTCTGCATTGCTATATAAGCATCACGGATCCCAACCTATGTCTAGAACAAATTAACTCTGTGGTACTTGAGGTTTGCTCAAGGCAAATTCCCTTAAGGAAAAGGAGGAGAAGATGCAAACTAGAAATAGAGAGGCGTTCCTTATACAGGCGAAGGCAAAGAATAACGGAGCTGCTACAGGAGGCCAATATCTCTGAAATACGTAGGGAGACACTAGTCAGAGAAATAGCAAACATCGAATTAAAACTAAAGGAATCTTACCGGAATCAAGAGACACGGGAAGAACTAAAAGCCATAAATGAAATTGAAAGAAACCCTATTTATTTCTTTTCCTATGCAAAATCAAAGTCGAGAACAACAACCAGTATTGCGCCCCTACTTAAACGGGATGGGTCCTACACAGATGACAGCAAGGAAATGAGTGAGTTACTTAAATCCCAGTATGACTCAGTTTTTAGCGAGTAACTAACCAGACTGAAAATCGAAAACCTAAATGATTTTTTTATGAGAGTGCCACAGAACTTGACAGACGCATGCCTTTCTGACATCATCACGACGCCAAATGACTTCGAAAAGGCAATAAATGACTTGCCCATGCACTCCGCTCCAGGCCCAGACTCATGGAACTCCATGTTCATCAAGAACTGCAAGAAGCCCCTATCACATGCTTTTAACATCCTATGGAGAGGGAGCATGGACACTGGGATCGTCCCGTAGCTACTAAAGACAACAGACATAGCCCCGCTCCACAAAGGGGGCAGTAAAGCAATAGCAAAGAACTACAGACCAATTGCGCTAACGTCCCATATCATAAAAATCTTTGAAAGGGTTCTAAGAAGCAAGATCGCCACCCATCTTGATACCCATCAATTGCACAACCCAGGACAGCATGGGTTTAGAGCAGGCCGCTCCTGTCTGTCCCAACTACTGGACCACTACGACAAGGTCCTGGATGCTCTAGAAGATAAACAGAATGCAGA
>WNWK01020976.1:32500-34844 GCA_009830355.1 Cherax destructor | reverse complement strand
GGAGGAGGCTGGAGGCAGTGGAGATGTCCTTCTAAGGGCAATGTGTGGTGTAAATATTATGGAAAATTGGAATGTGGAAATTAGGAGAAGGTGTGGGTTACTAAAAGTATTTGTCAGAGGGCTGAGGAGGGGTTGTTGAGGTGGTTTGGTCATTTAGAAGATGGATCAAAGTAGAATGACTTGGAGGCGTATAAATCTGTAGGGAAGGAAGGCGGGGTAGGGGTCGTCCTAGAAAAGGTTGGAGGAAGGGTAAAGGGGTTTTGTGGGCAAGGGGCTTGGACTTCCAGCAAGCATGTGTGAGCGTGTTAGATAGGAGGAATGGAGACGAATGGTTTTGGGACATGACGATCTGTTGGAGTGTGAGCGGGTAACATTGTGTGAAGGGATTCAGGGAAACCAGTTAATTGATTTAGTTGGACTTGAGTCCGGGAAATGGGAAGTACAATGCCTGCACTTAAAGGAGGGGTCTGAGATAGTGACAGTGGAGACTTTCTCAGCTGCGTATCTGAGCTCCTCTGCAAAGACAGTGATTATGTATGAGTGTGGTGAAAGTGTTGAATGATGATGAAAGTTTTTTCTTTTGGGATTTTCTTTCTTTTGGGTCACCCTGCCTCGGTGGGAGACGGCCGACTTGTTGAAAAAAAAAAAAATATATATATGGAAGTGGAATAGAATTCTTCCTCCGTAAGCCATGCGTGTCGTAAGAGCGCTAAAAATGCAGGGAGCAAGGGCTAGTAACCCCTTCTCCTGTATATATTACTAAGTGTAAAAGGAGAAACTTTCGTTTTTCCTTTTGGGCCACCCCGCTTCAGTGGGAAACGGCCGACGTGTTGATAGATATATATATATATATATATACAGTGGTACCTCGACTTACGATGGTCCCCAAACACACCCTTTTATGTAAGTTTATTTTTTTAAATGCTCTTGTAAGTGTATTTTAGGGGTCTAAACAGACTAGTCTATTTTACATTATTTCTTAAGGAGATAAATTCGTTTGGTAATGGCACTTGAACAGCATTCTGAATAAAAAAATATCGTAAGTGAGGTACCACTGTATATATATATATATATATATATATATATATAATATATATATATATATATATATCAGTGGTACCTCGACTTCGATGGTCCCAAACTCCCCTTTTATGTAAGTTTATTTTTTAAACGCTTTTGTAAGTGTAATTTGGGGATCTAAAGGACTAGTCTATATTATATCATTCCTTAAGGGATAATTCGTTTGGTAATGGCACTTGAACAGTATTCTGAATGAAAAATATCGTAAGTCGAGGTACCACTGTATATATATATATATATAATATATATCAGTGGACCCCGAGTTTTAAAAACTTCACTCCTGAAGTCTGCTCAAGTGCCATTACCGAATATACCCTAAGGAAAAATTTCACGTAGGTTAGTCATTTCAGACCCCAAAATACACTTCCACAGAACTTACAAAATTATACTTACATAATTGCACGATTCGGGGTATTCGTTAACCGAGGGTCCACTGTATATATATATATATATTATATATATATATATATATTATATATATATATATATTATATATATATATATATATATATATATATATATATATATATATATTATATATATATATATATATATATATATATATATATTATATATATATATATTATATATATATATATATATATATATATATATATATATATATATATATATATATATATATATATATATATATATATATATATATATATATATATATATATATATATATATATATATATATATATATATATTATATTATATATTTATATATATATTATATTATATATATATGTATATATATATATATATATATATATATATATATATATTTTATATATATATATATATATATATATATATATTATATTTAAAATTCTCATTTAATCAATATTACACAGTAAATTGGTCATGTTTTCAGACAGGTGTAGCTTCATTAAAATGTGTTTTTACCACATTCATATTCATTCTTATGTTAGCATTTACTTCTCAGCTGTCTTCTTCAAATTTGTAAACTGCATAAAGTTGGATTTACTTAAAATTCTTTTATTTTAATTAAAAGACTGCAACTCTCTCTATGGACTAAGGTCAGGATTCCAAAATAGCAGTTTATTATAGTCCCATCAGGCTTCTAACGGCCCCCTACTACACTTATATAGCTAGACTAGATGGAGTGTCGGCTATACCAGAGTGCATGGTTTATGTGCCATTAGCCATTCCCTGTCCTGTTGGATTGCTCCCATTTGCTGTACTGTTCTTCTGGACTGCTTCCTGTCTACACTCAATTTTCATATTTTTTTTTGTA
>WNWK01020976.1:0-22500 GCA_009830355.1 Cherax destructor | reverse complement strand
CTTTGTCTTCTCTGCATGATACAAATTCTTCCCCTCATGAAGATGAATCCATCCAGTCTTCTTTAAATGAGGATACTCATTCTTTATCTTCTATACATGATAGCGTTCAGTCCCCATTATCCATGCAAGATAATGTGCATTCCCATTCTTCTCTAAATGATACAAGCTCCACTTCTCAAGATAGTAATTCACTTAAATCATTACATGAAGATATTCATTCTTCTTCATCATTTAATAAGGATATTCATGAGAATAACTACTCCCCAGCTCAACACAATGAAGCTCCCTTCCTCCATGATGAGACCTATTCTCCATCAGAATTTAATAGTGTCCACTCATCTGTTACTCAAGGTATTCACTCCCCACAACATGACAGTCATTTACAGTCTGTTAACAAAGAGATTCAATCACCATCTGAAAATGAAGAGTATTCCCTTTATAAACATGAAGTTCATTTTTCACAAGTACATGAAGAAGTTACTACCTTGCCAGTAAGTGAAATTAGTTCCTCACCAGGAAATAAAGGTTTCCAGTCCCCATCTCTAAAAGAAGAGCTCCAGTCCCCATCTCTACAGGAAGAGCTCCAGTCCCCATCTCTACAGGAAGAGCTCCAGTCCCCATCTCTGCAGGAAGAGCTCCAGTCCCCATCTCTACAGGAAGAGCTCCAGTCCCCATCTCTACAGGAAGAGCTCCAGTCCCCATCTCTACAGGAAGAGCTCCAGTCCCCATCTCTAAAAGAAGAGCTCCAGTCCCCATCTCTAAGAGAAGAGCTCCAGTCTCCATCTCTAAAAGGAAAGCTCAGCCCCTCATCTCTACATGATGAGCTCGAGACCCCATCTCTACAGGAAGAACTCCAGTCCACATCTCTGCAGGAAGACCTCCAGTCCCCATCTCTACATGATGACCTCCAGTCCCCATTTCTACAGGACGACCTCCAGTCCCCATCTCTACAGGACGACCTTCAGTACCCATCTCTACAGACGATCTCCAGTCCCCAACTCTACAGGAGACTCCAGTCCCCATCTCTGGAGACTCCAGTCCCCATCTCTGCAGGAGAGCTCCAGTCCCCATCTGCAGGAAGACTCCAGTCCCCATCTCTGCAGGAGACCTCCAGTCCCATCTGTACAGGAGACTCCAGTCCCCATTTGTACAGGAAGAGCTCCAATCCCCATCACTACAGGACGACTTCCAGTCCCCATCTCTACAGGAAGAGCTCCAGTCCCCTTCTCTACAGGAAGAGCTCCAGTTCCCATCACTACAGGACGACCTCCAGTCCCCATCTGTACAGGATGACCTCCAGCCCCCATCTGTACAGGACGACCTCCAGTCCCCATCTGTACAGGACGACCTCCAGTCCCCATCTGTACAGGACGACCTCCAGTCCCCATCTGTACAGGACGACCTCCAGTCCCCATCTGTACAGGACGACCTCCAGGCCCCATCTGTACAGGACGACCTCCAGTCCCCATCTGTACAGGACGACCTCCAGTCCCCATCTGTACAGGACGATCTCCAGTCCCAATCTCTACAGGACGACCTCCAGTCCCCATCTGTACAGGACGACCTCCAGTCCCCATCTGTACAGGACGACCTCCAGTCCCCATCTGTACAGGACGACCTCCAGTCCCCATCTGTACAGGACGACCTCCAGTCCCCATCTGTACAGGACGACCTCCAGTCCCCATCTGTACAGGACGACCTCCAGTCCCCATCTGTACAGGACGACCTCCAGTCTGTACAGGACGACCTCCAGTCCCCATCTGTACAGGACGACCTCCAGTCTCTACAGGACGACCTCCAGTCTCTACAGGACGACCTCCAGTCCCAATCTCTACAGGAAGAGCTCCAGTCCCCATCTCTACAGGAGCTCCAGTCTCCTCTACAGGAAGAGCTCCAGTCTCCTCCTCTACAGGAAGAGCTCCAGTCCCCTTCTCTGCAGGAAGAGCCTCAGTCCTCATCTCTACAGGAAGAGCTCCAGTCCCCATCTCTACAGGAAGAGCTCCAGTTCCCATCACTAGATGAAGAGCTGCAGTCCCCATCACTAGATGAAGAGCTCCAGTCCCCATCACTACATGAAGAGCTCCAGTCCCCATCACTAGATGAAGAGCTCCAGTCCCCATCACTAGATGAAGAGCTCCAGTCTCCATCACTAGATGAAGAGCTCCAGTCCCCATCACTAGATGAAGAGCTCCAGTCCCCATCACTAGATGAAGAGCTCCAGTCCCCATCACTAGATGAAGAGCTCCAGTCCCCATCACTAGATGAAGAGCTCCAGTCCCCATCACTAGATGAAGAGCTCCAGTCCCCATCACTAGATGAAGAGCTCCAGTCCCCATCACTAGATGAAGAGCTCCAGTCCCCATCACTACATGAAGAGCTCCAGTCCCCATCACTACATGAAGAGCTCCAGTCCCCATCACTACATGAAGAGCTCCAGTCCCCATCACTACATGAAGAGCTCCAGTCCCCATCACTACATGAAGAGCTCCAGTCCCCATCACTACATGAAGAGCTCCAGTCCCCATCACTACATGAAGAGCTCCAGTCCCCATCACTACATGAAGAGCTCCAGTCCCCATCACTACATGAAGAGCTCCAGTCCCCATCACTACATGAAGAGCTCAAGTCTCCATATGTATATGAAGAGCTGCAGTCCCCATCTCTGCCTGACAAGTTCCAGTTCCCATCTCTTCAAGAAGGTCTCGAGTCCCCATCTCTGCATAAAGAGCGTCAGTCTCCATCTCTACACGATGATCTTCAATCCCCATCTATACACGACATTATTTACTCTACTATAGTACAAGAAGGCAAGAGCCACTCCATTTCAGGATTGCCTGAAGATGCTGATTCATCATCTTGTGATGATATTCATTCACTATCTCCACAACATGATAATTTTCCTTCCATATCTTCTCATGTTAACTGTCTGTCTGCTGAACATGAAGAAGTGCCCCACTCAACTGATTGCATGGTCAACACTTCATCTCTAAATGCAGACACCCATGTACTGTCTATGCACGAGGACGCTCTTTCTCCATCTCCTTATGTTAAAAATGATTCCTTATCTCTGCATGAAGAGGTCTATTCCACATCTTTACAGGAGAGCATAAATTTACCAGCATCTTCATTGCAGGATGCCTATTCTCCACCTATTCACTCAGAGGCTAATAAACCATCGTTGCTACTTGAGGATGCTTATTCCCCATCATATTCTGAAAGTACATTCTCTCCATTTTCATATCATCATAGTAATCATTCACCACCACTTCATGAAAGTGATTCAATCTTCAATTACCCAGCTTCTGTCCAGGAAAATGATTCTAATGATAATTCGCTCTCCTCTATTGCTGAGAGAGACTCCATTGACTTTGTATCACCTGATGATAATATGTATCCCTCCTCCCTGCAAGACAATGTTCAGTCCTTTGCATCCTCTCATGATAACATTCATTCTTCCTCACCTTTTGAGCCTGTGGACACAGAATCTCATAATACAAATGAAAACATTCCATTCTTAAATATGGATAATGAGAATGAGCTGCATATCGAAGTTCAGAATGTTTCCTACCTTACAGAATTTCTCTCTGAAGTTAAACCATCTTATATATCAGAAGATGTAACCAAAAATACTACTGAACCGTATGAGGATAATTTTGTAATTGATGAGTTGTCTGATGAGGAACTAGGACAGTCAGAATCTTTTGAAATTAAGGAGGCTGAAAAGGTTAAGTTGGAGTCATACTCTCCTGAAATAAAAACAGAAATGTTAAAATCACCTCTGCCAGATAATAAATTTGAAGAACGTGCAGATCCTGTTACAGAGAGAGAGAGCTCTCAAATTCCTGACATTGCCTCAGAGCTGACATTTTATGATACATTCAATGAAGTTAAATTAGAAAAGCCTGAGTTTGAAATGACTGGTGCTGTAAAATCTCCAGTCTCTGAAATTAAATTGGTAACTGTTGTGGATGATGAGGGTGGTAATGTGTGTATTGAATCACCTGATAAAAGCAGCCTGGAAGGACTACCTATTGCATTTGACAGCAAGTTAAAAACTCTTGACTTTACAAACAACCTTGCTGTTTCAGGATTTTCATCTGCTAGGAATGCCCCATCATTTGAGAGCTTTGTAACTGAAAGTGATTTTAATGGTCAAGAAAAATTTGACTTAATGAGTGAGCCAGAGCCAAAAGGATATAATCCTTTTGAGAGTAATATTGATGATATTACATTAATTTCTCGATCTGACATGTTCCCTAATTCCACAAGTAAATTTCCAGAAGAGTCTTCTGTATCACTGACTCAAACAGGAAGTCCTACATTATCTTCCATTAGTGTTGATGCCTTTGAGTTTGGAGAGAGTAGTGAGAATGAAGCTTACGATGAAAATAAATCAGAAAGTCTTCGTAATTTTTATGGAAGAGATGCTAGAACTGAAACTTATGAAAATAAGATAAAGTCTAATGAGATGGCTTTGTATAATCCACATTCACAAGCAGTTGAAAATAATAATAGTTTAGAGAGTCTTTCAGAAGCAATGTTTGTAATTGAACCAGATATGCACCATGGGATGCAAGACATTACTGATGACAGTCAAAGGGATGTAAATGAACTATCTGTATCAGTATTTGAAAGACCTTCCCTCAATGGAAAAGCTATTAGTCATAAAGATGTGCAAAATGTGGTACACGATTTTCCTTTAACATCTCAGAACATTTTTCAGGACAGCTATCAGGCAAATAGCATCAAGTCTACACCATTCGATAATACCTCTCAGTTTCTTGATCCATTCCAACACACTTCTTTTGCCAAAAGTAATTCTGAGGGCACTGCTGATTCATTCCTATATGATAGTTCAAAACCACTGACAAATGTTAAGGTCTCCAGGATTAAAAGCGAATATTTTGGGATGTCTCCTCCGATTAACATTGACTATCAAACTAAATCTAGTAGTCTTACAGAGGAAAACAGCAGTACTCTCATGAATTGCAACACTTCAGGTGTTAGTGGAGGACAAACAAACAGGAGCAGTAATCCTTTTGATAGTGGTTATAATAATGAAAGCAGTCACATCCTTGAACAAAATGTTTCTGAAAGTAGTGGTTATGGTTTTCCTACTGAGACTACCAGTACTCTTCAATCTCTCGCCCATTCTTCTATAGATAACTTAAACAGTCCTCAAGCTTTCAATGGCATGAATTCTCAGTCTCCTAATTCTTCAGTTCTGTAAATGAATTGGCTTCTCAAGCACTATAAAAAGTAGAGATTGATTATGCACATTTCAACTTACTCTTCAGGGATACTGGGTTAATTATATTATAAAGGGTTAAATGGTAGCTACCACTTCCCTACATTTCATATTGCACTTTTCATATTACTAGGTCTGACTGCATGGGTGGTGGTTCTTACAGGTGCGGTTGACTCTATGACAATGTCCATGTTTGGCTCCCTCAATGGCATGAATGGCAAGAGTTCAGGGACACCATCTCCTACCAAGCCTGAAGTGCCCCTTCTGTCTTCTGATCCAGTCAAGGATGTGTGCGCTCCTGAATCAAAGCCTGTCAGTGTTCGTAACGTCCCTGGCACTAATCTAAGGTGCCTTGATGATCCTTCATTTATGTTTGACCAGCCCTCTCCACCTACTACCAATTCTCCTAAATCTGGAACATACAAAGTTCTGGAAGCTCCAGTGGAGCCTCAGCAGTCCAAGAGTGGAGGTTACCGTGTATTAGAAGCCCCAGAAGCCCCTTCAGATATTAAGGATCTTCCTGACCAGTCTCCCACTAAACCAGAGGCCCCAATCAAACCATCACCATACAGGGTACTTGAGGCACCTATTGATACCCCTGCTAGGTCTAAAGGCTCACCATATCGTGTACTCGAGGCACCTGATGCCCCTTACTATCCCCAAACTCAAAGCGTTGGTGAAGTTCAAGAGTCAAAACCCCCATCTCTTGTCTCTCCGGCTTCTGGTAGGACGGTATCTGATGCACTTGATAAAGCTCGCACTCGTTTTGATTCCTTCTGGGGGGGACCAAAAGATAAAGATCCCCCAAGCAAAGTCTAGGTGCCCAAATTCTTTAGCCATGTTCTAATTACAATTGAGGTATTCATGAAGATGGATTACTTTTTATCCAAAGTATTATCCTAAGTTATTGGCAGTAGTATCTATTTTGTAATGCATCTTCATGGGTATTTTAAACTTCCAAAGATGAGCTGTTAGGACAATTACTTGCAAATTTTGATGATACAAGTTACTGCCAACTTTAATGGTCTCGCGTTGATTGTGAGATCATAGATAACAGCACATCTGAGGTATAATCAATTGAGAAAACCCACAGGTTGTCAATTCAGCCAGATGTTTAATCGCAATACTCATACTATTTTTGTTAGTTGTCATAGATGCTATTTAACTCTCCAGACTTCACTCAAGGCTACGCAGTACTGTATAGTATTTCCTGTGGGTTTTTCTAATACGAAGCACTTGCTAGTAGGCTAAGAATGTGAGATTGTTTATAATATGACCTATAAGGTAAACTTTAGTTTCTATGTTTAGCTTTTATTGAAAATGTGAGAATGAGAGGCAAGCCAGAGTTATGATGTTTGCAGGGAATGCCAAGTCAGACCAGAGATTCACACATCTACATACATGATTGTTGAATACTCTAATGTCATTATTCAGATGACACCTCTCTTTTATCCTGATCTATAACATAACTTCTCTTATTACACCCCACATAGTGTTTAGGAGTGTACACTTTATCCAGATTTTTTTTTTATAATCATAAAAAGCTTGTAACTATATTAAATATACACAAAGCATTTTATTTATACTGAAAGAACAAATTGGTTCTGACAGGCATTGTTTCCATTTCATATTTTACACAAAATTTATTTTAAGCATTGCTTCACATTATTTGTGAAGAAATTATATTATAAAGTTGTTTAATGAGTTGTTTAGATACAAATTTGTAATTTATAAAAAAATATATATAAAATAATAATACCACTTCAAGCAGTTATAGGTAAATTTCAGATTAAGAATAATATTTGATAATCCATATACTACTACATTGGTACTGCTCATAAGCTAATTTTAGTTACCATTGGCAAGGAATCTAAGTAAAACTAGGGGATGTTTAATTATTTATCGAGTTAGTGGATCACGAGTTGCAAATGTGGAGCAGAGTAATCCTCTGGTAATGGAACTTGCCTCCCTTTGATGAAGTGAATAGCTTTTTACATGAATAAGCAAAACGTGATCACAAGCAGGAACTTCGGTCAAACTTGGCATTTCATCCCAGCCTTAATTCTTATGCCTATACACAATTCATTAGGAATCTTGAGGTAGTGATCCTTGGGTCTCATTTATAAGGCATCATACAGGGAAACAATGGTGCGATATTTAAGCATGTTATAAATTATTCTTGATTATTCAGTCTGTCATATTTTCCCATTGTGTATTTTTTTTTTTTTAATAACTTACTGTACATCATTTATTTTTCTTAAAATCATACCAGAGAAAAATATTACAGACTATTAAGTGTTAATAAGGTGATACAAGAACTCTTGTTCCCCCCTCTGAAAACTGCCAATGGTTTGAGCATATAGTTTTGAATGGTAAAGCTGTTTATATTGTTATAATTAGTATAGTGTTGGCTAATCATTGTACTGGGCTGATTGGTTTCTGGCAAAGTTCACCATTACTGTTTGTCCCATGGTGAGGATTATTTAGACAATTTCATTACAGCTTATTTTTGTATTATTTTGAGGTTCCCTCATCTTACATAACATTCCAACAAATGTTTAGAAATATTGTATAGCTAAGTTATGACATTACATATTTGATTTCCATAAATATTTTTGTATTGTGCTCAGGTCAGCAATATTGACTTTTGGGTTAACATCAAACTATAAATACCTTTACACTGTATTTGAAATTGATAAAAAATTATAATGTAAAAATTTGATGTACCAAAAATTTCAAAATTGCTGATTTATGACATTAGCTGTGATTTTTTTTTTCTTCCTTTTAAGGTGAAAGGGCTGTCAGCTTTTTGGAAATCCCAATGAAGACTAAATTACTCTTCAGACATCACATTTAGTTCTGTCCTTTTCTGTAGTTTCAAAAGAGCATCTTCAATTTCTAAATAAATTGAAGAAATGCTTTGTTGAAATAAATCACATGATACTCATTGATATTTGAGTTTACCCACCATTTTTTTTATAATTCTTACCAATTCAAAAAGTTCTAAGTTAATTAGTCTTCACTAAGGGTTAAAAATGCTGCTGTAGTTATGACTGTCACCATGGGGCGTCACTACTCTCCATCACAGATGCCGTTAATGCTTCTAGTCAAAATTTCTCGCATAAGTTTACAGGTGTCGGCGTCAGATACTGCTTACCCCCACACTCGTTTATGGTGACATTCTTAGCAGCAAGACATACATTAGTCATTTAGGACAAATTTTCTAACCTGATATGACAGTGGGGAAGTACTTATATTAAGAGTCCCTGTAGTTATTTAACTGATTGAGGGAATAAATTTATTAATTTGGCAGCTAAATGTGCATCATGTCTTGTAAGAATTCTTTCATAGAAAGTAAAAATGATTCATTCTTAGGTTTCAGATTTAGTGAATGTCATATAAGGTTTGAGAAACTTCAAATCTAAAGGAGTTGAGAGGTGAGCATCATCATGACTGGACCCTCTAAGTTGTGAATCTGATCTTGCTGTATGTACCTATAGCACAGAACTTACATTAAATGTACAGCTTCAGTGTTTGTTTTATAACCTTAATTATGTTAAAAGTAAAATCTTCATAAATTGTGTTAAAATATAATGAATAACACACTCACTGTAACTTGAGTTTATATCTTTTACATGGTAAACTCAGATTTGTTAGTATCCACGGATTGGCCACAAATATAATAAAATTGTTATAAACCCAAAAGGGTCATAGTGCTGCTATTGGCTACAGAAAAAAAAAAAAAAGGTGTAGATTGAATTTTTATATTTTACCTGCTGTAAGGCACATACCGGCATATCTTTTCAATTTGATTCTACTTTAATGTACTTGTTTGTCCCCTTTTGTAATATTTTATTGAAATACTATCTTGGATCGTATTTTTCTTAAAATCTTTTCCATTCTACCTTTTTTTTTTTCCCCCATTTCCCCTATGAATGACCTAGAATGAAATGTAAAATACTGCCAATGACAACTTCTTTTCCAAATGGGTTAGTTGAATGGGTGCTTGAGATGAATGTACAGCTTGCAGCCATATTTCACCTCAATACTGGTAGGTGACAGCTGAGAATCAGACCTGCCATACAACATTCATTCTGATGAACCAACCACCTCACAGGTCAAGAAGCAACTGGATCCAACTGTCAGGTATTGGTCATTAACTCGCAATGGAGTGTAGGTGGTGTATTAAACATAACATGTTTGGCCATGTTGAAGACAAAGTTGCATCAACAACATAGAGTTTACTGAAGATAACTTGCCTGCTGAGAAACTGCACCCTGGCATGACATAGGCCAACTGCAAACAAGACTATTATTTCAACAATGAAACATGATCAATGACCAGGGTTCCCTGTATTAGTGAATCTTTTAGTTGCATAGTACACATTGTGCATAATGCATTTGGGAAGGGGTTCAAGAAACTTCCAGCTGATGTCAGCTCCTCTAGGATGCCACTATACTTTCTCACCTGAGTCCCAAGGAGCTTGGATATCCAGGCACTCTTCATAATGAAGCCAGAAAAGAACTTAACAGAAGCTTTAGTTTGAGATGAACGTTTATCATCTTCAGTTTCAACAATACACTTGAATAAAAAAATATCTATTGCTCAGTGGTATGTTTGGCATCACAAAGCAATTGGGCTAAATTCCCAAGAGGGTCTGATGACCTACTGACAAGTTTCCTTAAACTTATTCGCCTAATAGTAGCCTGATATGGGTTCTATCCTAGGGAAAGATACCAATGTATAGCTTTTACCAGTTCTAAATACAGTGGTACCTCGACTTACGATGGTCCCCAAACTCACCCTTTTATGTAAGTTTATTTTTTTAAATGCTTTTGTAAGTGTAATTTTGGGGGTCTAAAAGGACTAGTCTATTTTACATCATTCCTTATGGGGATAAATTCGTTTGGTAATGGCACTTGAACAGCATTCTGGAATGAAAAAATATTGTAAGTCGAGGTACCACTGTACTAATTTTAATCATTTGCACACTAACCATTGAAGCTCATCACTTGGTCACTCAGATTAAAATTTAAATGTGTAATGCAGTATAAAGAAACTGAAAGTTAAAAACTTTATTTTTAAACAAATATTGTACAGAGGAAATGCAAGAGCTCATTTGTTATTAATGGTATAGAGTAGAGGTAGTGATGGAGAATGTTTTTCTATTCATCAGAATTTACCTGCAACATTATGGTTTCTCTTTCTTTAAAGTTTTAGCATCACAACAGATAAGGAAGATGCAATGTCAAGTATACATTAACTTAATAATGTTAATGTTAAAAATGTTTTAATTTCAGTATTAAAATATTGTACTAAACAACTGTGTGGCACAAGGAAATGCCTCATTATAACCACTTTATAAACATTTTGGAAAAATATACATTAACGTAAACCTTTCTTGGTACACACGTTGAGTCATACTATTGGCAGACAAAAAAATGTCACTATCTTGAGGCAGGTTAGCAAGATTATTATTATAATCAAATAGAAGCGCTAAACCACAGGGGTTATACAGCGCTGCAGGTAGGTTAGCAAGAGAAGAAGCTACTGCATTCTCAAAGAATATTTACACAAATACATAAAAAACTTCTATTTTGTTAATCTTGGAAACATTGACAGAGAACCCTCCACAATATGGTGAGTTTTATCCCAATCAATTTAAATTAATTTTGTTTAAATAAAAGCTAAAAACAGAATGGCTAATGTTAACTAACTTTTATATGCAGTTATTTTACATTCGACTTGCTTCCATAGATTCAAACATTTTTCTCTACCTATCCATTAGTTATAGCTGTACCACCTCTATTTTCCATATTCATTATTGATGATCCTGATACTTTATTTAAAGCATGGGAATTTAATGAATAATCATTGAAATAATGTAAAAGCCCGTCAGAACATTGGAACCATCCTATTCAATTATAGGATTCATTTGTTAAGACAATGTTAAACAAAAACTGTAAAAAATTATATATATATATATACACATACATATATATACATATATATATATATATATATACATGTATATATATATATATATATATATATATATATATATATGACAATACAAAACTACACCCATATACACATAAAAATTGATATGTAAAAATAATTCAAAACCTACTGTATATACTAATGAAAGTCCATTAATCTAAATGGTAATGTGTTGAGTATTACCTGTTTCTCCTATCTACAAAAGTCAAGAGTTTTACAAAATATTCACATCTAGGTTTGGGTTATCATATTAGGATAAACATGACAAAGTTCATCACCTGAAGATCTGGCCCTCTCCCAAGTATTAAAAAAAAAAAAAAAAAAAAAAAAAAGGTAAATTATTTTTGCAAGATTAGGTTGTCTGTTTTGGTGCAAAAATAAATAAATATACAGTGGACCCCCGGTGTTTGTTATGCTCCAAACTCAAACAATTATGTAAGTGTATTTTTGTAAGTGCTTTTGTAAGTGTATTTTTGGGGGTCTAAAAGGACTAGTCTAATTTACATTATTCCTTATGGGAATAAATTCGTTTGGTAATGGCACTTGAACAGCATTCTGGAACGAATAAATTATGAAAACCAGGGGTCCACTGTACAGTGGTCCCTCGGTTTTCGCCGAAAATTCATTCCAGAATGCTGCTCAAGTGCCATTACCGAACGAATTTACTTCCTTAAGAAATAATGTTGTGTAGGTTAGTCTATTTCAGACCCCCAAAAATACACTTGCAACAGCACTTACGAAAATACACTTACATAAATGTTCGAGTTTGGAGATGCACGAAAACCGAGGGACCACTGTATAAGTAAATAAAATTTATCTCATCAAGGAGGGGGGTATGGAGGAGGAAACAAATATTCAGGTAATGCAGATTAATTCTCATTGCATAAACTTGGATAACATTTGTATACTACCCACACTAATCTTTAATAGTACAGTGGACCCCCGGATTACGTACTGCTCCAAACTCGAACAATTATGTAAGTGTATTTTTGTAAGTGCTTTTGTAAGTGTATTTTTGGGGGTCTAAAAGGACTAATCTAATTTACATTATTCCTTATGGGAATAAATTCGTTCGGTAACGACACTTGAACAGCATTCTGGAACGAAATAATGACGTAATCCGGGGGTCCACTGTATACAGTTTTGAGGGCAAACAAATATAAAGCCTAACAAATATGTAACAAATATTTAGTCCGCGATACAATGTTGCGGGTAGTCTTCATAGCGTGTATATCAGTTTTCTACAAATGCTGAATGGCATTTTTGTATCTCTTAAATCCATACAGTAACATACTAGTACATTTAACTGTAAACATTATAACTGCAACCATTAACAGTTGTGTACTATGCCTAAATCAGTACTAGGCATTAATTTATATTGATACAAAACTTATGACAGCTTAAGAAAATTGATTTAATAAAAACCCATCTATAAACTTATTTTAAGCCAACTACTTTCACGAAAATCTGCACTTAGGAGAGGATCTTGACGACATTTCAGTCTCTCCTGGCCCACTGTCACATCTCAAATGGAGTGAGAGAAGTAGAAAAAGAGTCAAGACAATGTGGTAGTAAGCAGGGCAACGAGTAGTAGTAGTAGTAGTAATAGTAAATATTTTAACAATAGTAGTAACAGAAATGAGCAGCAGTGACAGAAGTAAAGTATAATGTAGTAATAGTAGTAGTACAGAAGTGACTTAACAATGGGCCAGGATGGACAAAACACAGTCATTGTTTCTCTTCTAAGTGCAGGTTTTTGGTGGATTAGTCTAGTCACAGTACTGTGACTTTATTCTTTAAAGCCAATATATTACAAACCTTTCCTCCATTAAAATACAAAAGTCAAACTAGATTTCAGTGTCTAAGGGTGATTCACTAATAACAAAAGTAGAAAACTGCAGATAAGCAATTTATTGATGCCGATATTCTAAGCTAACCAAAAGCCGTTAACGGCGAGTTTACACTCGCTGTGTGGGCTAAATGTTCCCGACCAGCCACAAATAAAGTACCTACCTTAATTACTTTTTAATTTACTGTAAATATAACCTCGATGTGGAAATATCACAAAAAAAAAAAAAAAAAAACATTGACCTGAAGATTAATTGCCTCCTTTTATTCTAGGGAAACAGCTGACTAATGTTATACAGTTTTTATAATAAATTTTTAGTGTTGTACCAAAACTAATAATAAAAGCCTAATCTTGCTAAAATTTACATTTTAAAAACCTCATTTACCTTGCCTATTTACGAATTTTCATAACTACTGTAGTTAATAATTTTCCTTTGGGTGGGGAAGGGGAGGAAGCTAATCATCGGAATACCCATAAGTTAATTAAGTTGACTCTTTGCATCTCACACTGAGGTCTCTCAGTGTATACATAAAGACTAATCCCTATTTTTAGGATTCAAGCATTCCTGACTGGTAGCTTACAAGCAGCATGCAGCCTTAATGACCAATGCATAATAGATATTCTTTAAACCCTATAAACCAACAATCTCAAAAGTAATAGTTACCTACATTATTTTGTGCAATGGAAACTATCAAGATTAATTGTTTTTGTCATTAGTTCCAAAATGTAAATATTACTTAATTCAATATTAAAAGACCTTGACAACCAAAAATATTCCTGATAGTTATGATACAGTACGTATTTGAATTGAATTGTAAAGATAAGCGAGTCTGATGATCAGTTGAAATCTCATTTTTATGTAAATTATTTTCAACTTTAAATAATTAAGAATTCATAAATATTTTAGAGCCAGTTTAAAGAAGGAATTGGCCTAAGAATCTCTTAACTATAAAAATATACCAACAACACTTATACAGTACATAATGCACGAAAGCTTAAAACTAAACCTTAAATGCTAGAGGTGACTAATTAGTTAGCTGATTTCATAGAGCAGGTACTTCTTCATCATTACTGGCAGATCCAGCTCGTCAATTCTTAGTGGGATCTTCTCACCAAGTTCCTGTCGTAGGAAGACACGCACCAAGTGCTTCAGGGGAAGAGGCGACTGGCCAACCTACAAACCACAAAACTCTTCATAACTAATTTTGTATACAGAGGTCAGAAAAAAAAGTTAAGAAAGCTAGAGGATAAAAGTACAAATAATAAAATTTTTAATGACCTACATCTGCTTCACAATCCTTTTACACTTAACTCCTGATTATCATAATTTTAGGAACACACGACAATATCTTGCAAAAATCCCTTGCCTCTACCTCCAGACTTTTTTGACCACCTTATAGTCACTATCTACCCTCTATAATATTAACCCTTTGACTGTTTCGGTCGTATATATACATCTTACGAGCCACTGTTTCGGACGTATATATACTCACAAATTCCAGCGGCTTCAAATCAAGCGGGAGAAAGCTGGTAGGCCCACATATGAGAGAATGGGTCTGTGTGGTCAGTGTGCGCTGTATAAAAAAAAATCCTGCAGCACGCAGTGCATAATGAGAGAAAAAAAAACTCTGACCGTGTTTTTGGATTAAAATGCCGTCTTTGAGGTGTATTTTTGTATAGTATTTATGGTTGTATTCTCTTTTTTATGGTCTCATTTGATAGAATGGAAAACATACTACAGAAATATAGATGATTTTGATTAATTTCATGATGAAAACGACCTTGAAATTGAGCTCAAATTAGGGGAAATGTTCAATTTTTGCAAATGTTCAAGAGTAAACAAAACACGCCACACATCCAATACACATCAATTGGCGAGTCTAATATTCTTTCACAAGTGCACTGATATTATTTATACCATTTTTACAATAATGCAATAGTCTGCATAATGGTAAATCTTCTATTTTTTGTGTGAATAAAAAATCAAAATAGAAAGCAAGAGTAATATAAGAGGGGCCTAAAAACGTGACTAATGAACAGATAACATCTTATTTTAGTGCCAGGAATGTCTGCATTGTTTATTCTGGGCCCTATTTTGAAATTTACAACTATTTTATTTTCCATGAAATTGGCCAAATTGCCAATTTCTGACCACTTTATTGGGTAGATGAAATCGGTAAATTGGTGGTTTCTTGTACTCAATCGATAGAACAAATGGAGTTCTAAAGAAGTAGCTATGAATTTGGTCGACTGGAACAATGGAATTTACCGAAAATAGGGCTCAAAGTCGGCAAAATTGCCGATGAGTATATATCGCCGAGATCACTAACTTCGCGAGAGCGTAATTCCATAAGTTTTCCATCAAATTTCATATTTTTGGTGTCATTACCATCGGGAAAAGATTCTCTTATCATTTCATTAGAAAAAATAATTATTTTTTTTTTTCGAAAATTTTGCGACAACAGGAGAGCACTCAGAATTAGGGGTTGCGACAGTCAAAGGGTTAATGTCACTACAATTGCAATGGATTATTAGAGGAAACAGGGTATCAGGGAGGTCCAAATTTTTATTTTCAGGTCTTCCCAACATGTAGTTTCTGTAAGAACCTAAATTACTTAACAGCTGGATTTCCTATCTCTACGTTCTTTTACAATCACTTGATCTTTATCATGACAAGTCTTAAAATGAAAGTGAGTTTCTAGTGTACAATATCTGCATTCTATTTTCCAATCATACTTCACTTTCCTATACTGCAGCTATTATCTATTTGGACATGTGGTGAATGGTCTATACCTTTTTTCTAACAGACATGCAATCCTTCATTGCATCCTCACCTATACAGCTCCTTTTGCTAGAGATTTCAACCTGTCATCTACTCTGGGAAAAGTTACATTGACTCTTGCAGATACCAATTGCTCACTCGTCTACTTTAACAAATTTTCAACTCCAATGTTCCTGGACCCCTTACTCTCTCAGGTATATATATTTCTATTGGTTCTTCTTCCATAGTACTTTGCTAGGGAGGTGCCTTGTTGCCAGTGAAAAGTTCTTGATACTAAGAACTGGAGCTACCCCTCCTTGGATTGAATCCTATTATCAACCATTCTCCTGATGCTGTATGATCCTTGTGGGTTGAACATTCACGCCATGAATATAATAATAATATACAGTAGACCGTCAATTAACACTGGTTTCTTTACTACATTTTTTCCATTACACTATTGCAAAATTGCAGCATACTTTTGATTAACACCCCATAAAGTTCAACAAACATGTTTCCACTTCTGGGCAGGGAAAAAAATCTGAGCGCCACTCTAGGTGGCGAAGGATTTTTCATCTCTGTTTAATCGGCTCTCGGGCAGCCAGTCTGTGGGTCAATCCATTGTCTTTGCAGGGAAGGCCTAGCTTCCTTCCCTGCCACCCCAGTCCCAGTGTTCAGTATATACACATCCCTTACAATAACCAGATCTGTTTGTGAAGTGACTGATTTGACTGACCTGACTTACTGACTGGACTGGACTGACTTACTGACTTGACTGACCTACTGACTTTACTACCATCCACCTCAACTGACAAAAACCTTCCACCTCCGCCCAGTAGGGCCACAGCATTCCTCTCTCCACTCCCTTCATAATCATTGACAAACACCAGCAACCTCATTTTAAAGTAAAATATTATTTCTGTTGCATTTGTATCCTTAAGCAACATAAAAAAAATAATACATAACGACAATGAACAATAATTTCAGTATCATCTTTATTTTTGTAAGATTTGGAGACCTTAAAAAAAAAAAAAAAAAAAAAAAAAAAGTGGCATTTTTTGGGTCCCAGGAACATGACCCTATTTTTCCCATACATTATTTAGTTTGTTTAACACGATTCTTCTAACACTGCATTTTCAGGAACTTAACTACTGTGGTAATCAACAGTCTACTGTATTGTAATAATTTACTGCAGTGATCATTTCTTATTTCCTATTCTCATACCTCCCACTCCTGGTGGGAATTTCAGCATACTAATTAAGTTCCTTAGATCTGGGTTGGCATAACTGAACACTTAAAAATCCAGCCCATCTGGGATTTAAAAAAATGCACAAAAATGGGCAAAAGTGGGGAAAACTGAATTTTTTTTTGGAAAATATCTTATTGTAAAACAACCTAATAGACTACTAATAGACAAACCTGCAAAAACAATGGCAGCTTATGGAAAGCCCTACTTCAATTACTTCAAAATCAAATCAAAACTTTATTTCTTTGCTAAGGTTACAATATGTTTACATTTCATAATTTGATTGGTACAAATAAAAGCCACTATCAGGCCGAGGCATTTCGGGCAGACTTAACCTAGACTTCACCTGTCTAGACTTAAGACTACTTAAGTCTAAGTATTAATACAAGTATTCAATATTTTACTCTATTATTAATATGAGGTAGTACAATTTATGATACAAACATATATTTTCAAGTTTGCAATAATGGCTTAATAGTTAAGGGATAATAAAATATTTGGGAGACTTGCTTTAAATTCGGTTAGAGTTTAGCATAGTGTGGGTATGGTTGTTATTGAGAGATGAGGTGATTTTTTAGTACAGTCCTAAATTGATTTGTGGGCAGGGGACCTTTTGCTGTTTCGAGCAAAGAATTACAGATCTTCGAGCCCTTTATGTGCATTGCATTTTTGCATAGTGTGAGATGGACACGAGGGATGTCAAAAAATGTTTTGTGCTTCGTGTTATGCCTGTGTGTTCTGTTGAAGCTGTCTAGGTTGATATTGGAGTTTAATGTTCTGTATATATAGTAGTAGTAGGCACAATAATAAGTGTGTATATTTTGTATATTAAGTAAGTTCAAGCTCTTGAAGAGAGGTGGGGGTGTGTTATCTGGTGCAAGAGTTTGTGATCATCCTCACCGCCACTTTTTGTTGGGTTATTAAAGGTTTAAGGTGATTGGCCGTGGTAGAACTCCAAGCACAAATACCATAGTTAAGGCAAGGGTATATTAGAGAGTGATATAAAGTAAGGAGCGCCCTTTGGGGTACATAGTATCGTATCTTGGAAAGGATATCTACTGTTTTGGAAATAGTTATATGCTGGATGTGGGTCTGAAATTTAAGATTAGTCAAGGTGGAAACCTAGAAATTTGCCCTCAGTGTGCCTTGTAATCGGTGAACCATTTATTGATATGTTTAGCTGGATATTTAATGCTCTGTTTCCAAAAAGCATGAAGTAGGCCTTGTCTATATTGAGAGTAAGTTTATTAGTCATCATCCAGTTTGATATTTTATGTAGCTCGCTGTTTACAGTGTTACTAAGTACAGTGGAACCCCGGTTAACAAAAAAAATTCATTGCAGAAGCCTGCTCAAGTGCCATTACCGAACGAATTTACTTCCTTAAGAAAAAATGTCATTTAGGTTAGTCTATTTCAGACCCCCAAAAATACACTTCCACAAGCACTTACAATATTATACTTACATAATTACACGATTTCCGGGGTGTTCGTTAACCGGGTTTCCACTGTACAGTGGACCCCCGAGTAACGAACACCCCGGAAATCGTGTAATTATGTAAGTATAATATTGTAAGTGCTTTTGTAAGTGTATTTTTGGGGGTCTGAAATAGACTAACCTACTTGACATTATTCCTTACGGGAGTAAATTCGTTCGGTAATGGCACTTGAGCAGGCTTCTGGAATGAAATTTGCTTGTTACTCGGGGGTCCACTGTACAGTGGTACCTCTACTTACGAGCAGCTCCCAACTCGAACAATTATGTAAGTGAATTTTTGTAGGAGGAGGTGAATGTATTCAGATATTTGGGAGTGGACATGTCAGCAGATGGGTCTATGAAGGATGAGGTGAATCATAGAATTGATGAGGGGAAAAGGGTGAGTGGTGCACTTCGGAGTCTGTGGAGACAAAGAACTTTGTCCATGGAAGTTAAGAGGGGAATGTATGAGAGTATAGTTATACCAACACTCTTATATGGGTGTGAAGCATGGGTGATGAATGTCGCAACGAGGAGAAGGCTGGAGGCAGTGGAGATGTCATGTCTGAGGTCAATGTGTGGTGTGAATATAATGCAGAGAATTCGGAGTTTGGAAATTAGGAGGAGGTGTGGGATTACCAAAACTATTATCCAGAGGGCTGAGGAGGGGTTGTTGAGGTGGTTCGGACATGTAGAGAGAATGGAACGAAACAGAATGACCTCGAGTGTATAAATCTGTAGTGGAGGGAAGGCGGGGTAGGGGTCAGCCTAGGAAAGGTTGGAGGGAGGGGGTAAAAGAGGTTTTGTGTGCGAGGGGCTTGGATTTCCAGCAAGCATGCGTGTGCGTATTTGATGGGAGTGAATGGAGACAAATGGTTTTTAATACTTGACGTGCTGTTGGAGTGTGAGCAAAGTAACATTTATGAAGGGATTCAGGGAAACCGGCAGGCCGGACTAGAGTCCTGGAGATGGGAAGTACAGTGTCTGCACTCTGAAGGAGGGGTGTTAATGTTGCAGTTTTACTACTGTAGTGTAAAGCACCCCTCTGGCAAGACAGTGATGGAGTGAATGATGATTAAAGTTTTTTTTTTTCGGGCCACCCTGCCTTGGTGGGAATCGGCCGATGTGTTAATAATAATAAAAAAAAAAATTGTAGGTGCTTTTGTAAGTGTATTTTGGGGGGTCTGAAATGGATTAATCTAATTTTCATTATTTCTTATGGGAAAAAATTCCTTCGGTATCGGCACTTGAATAGCCGTCTGGAACGAATTAAGCTCGTAACTCGAGGTACCACTGTATAGCCGGGTTTGGGTGGGAGAAGATGTAAGTGGTTGAAGGAGTCGCAATGCATTTGGGAGGTCATTGATGTAAATAAGAAAGAGTAGAAGTAGAGGACCTAGGACACTTCCCTGTGGCACTCCAACAACTACAGGCTGAGTATTGGAGGTTATGCCATTTGTGTATACATACTGGTGTCTACCACTAAGATAAGATTTTAGATAATTGAGAGAGAGTCCTCTGACCCCATAATGCTCTAGTTTTAGGTGCAAGATATTGTGGTCTACTGTATCAAATGCTTTCCGTAGGTCTATGAAGAGCCCCAGAGGATATTCATTTTTTTCAATTGTTGTACAGCCTCTCCTCACTTAACGACGGAGTTCCGTTCCTAAGACCACATCGGTAAATGAATTCGTGCTAAGTGAGGAGCATACTATAATGGTAGTGGGTTTGTGTCAACCATCATTGATATTGTTTTAATGTCACCTTTGCACCATTTATAACCTTTCCATCAATTCTCAAAATAGCTAGGGTCACCCCGATCCACAAAGGAGGTGATCAAACAGACCTGAATAATTATAGACCAATTTCTAATTTACCATTGCTTTCTAAAATCTTCGAAAAATTAATTCATAGACAAATCTATTCCTACCTCGTCTCACACAATGTACTCAACCCCTGTCAATTTGGATTCAGGACAAACAAGAGCACAACGATGCTATTCGCACATGTTGGAGTTAATATATACAGCACTTGGGAAAAAAAAGTCCCACTGGGAATCTTCATTGATCTCCAAAGCTTTTGATACAGTCGACCATGATTTACTGCTCACAAAATTAGCACACTATGGTATAAGGCACCCACTCAACTACCTAAAATCATACCTCACCAACAGAAGCCAATACGTGTACACAAATGGAGCGAACTCTTCCACACAACCAATTACAGTCGGAGTCCCTCAAGGAAGTGTCCTGGGGCCACTCCTATTCCTCATTTACATAAATGACCTACCGAATGCATCACAACTACTCAAACCCATTTTATTTGCAGATGACACAACATATGTCTTCTCTCACCCAAATCCAGTTATACTGGCCAACACTGTTAATGCCGAATTACAGAAAATATCAACATGGATGACGACTAACAAGCTTACTCTCAATACTGACAAGACCTACTTCATACAGTTTGGAAGCAAAGCCACAAATGTTCCACTTAACATAACACTTAATGGTACACCCATCACAAGACTCACAGAGGAAAATTCCTAGGAATCCACCTTGACAGTAGCCTTAAATTCCAAACACATATACAACAAATTTCCAAGAAAATCTCGAAGACAGTAGGCATATTATCAAAGATAGCTATTATGTACCTCAATCAGCTCTCCTTGCACTATATCATTCACTTATCTACCCGTATCTCACCTATGGAATCTGTGCATGAGGGATCAACAACGTTAAATCACCTTAGACCACTCATAACACAACAAAAGGCCGCAGTCAGAATGATAACAAATTCCCACTCTAGACAGCATACTCCACCAATATTCAAAAGTCTCAAACTACTCACCGTAAAGAACATTCATACTTACTCTTGTGCCTACTACATATATAAAACTTTACACTCTAATATAAACCCTCTGCTCAAAACTCTCTCACCAACTTTAATAGGACCCATGACCACAACACACGACACAGATCACTTTTTGATATACCCGTGTTCATATCAACCTATGTAAAAATTCTATGCATAAAGGGCCTCAGAATCTGGAATTCATTACCAGTAAATATTAAGATAATCTTGTCTGAAAATCAATTTAAGACTCAACTCAAAACCACCTACTCACCCAAACCTAAATGATCATGCTATAAACTACTTTGAAAAATGCTCATTGTTACTTTCCTATACGATAATCTCAATTTTTAATAATATGTTACTATTATGTTACCCCCTACTCATATTATAAGTTAATGTCAAAAATGCTCAATGTTATTTTCCTTAAGATAATCTCAATTCCATATTATCATTCAAGAATCTTAACACCTGTAACAATCTAAGATCTAATATCATTATATAATAATTTAAACAGTAAAATTTCACCATATTGTAATTTTGAAAATAATTTTTAACTAGAATAAACTCAATAAATTTCTCTAATATTAAGTACATAGTTTTTAAGGACTAGAATAAGCTGCCCCTAATGCCATGGCATGTCAGTGGCTCTCCTTGCACTCAATTTACATTGTATTTCCCATACCCATGTAACCTGCAATGAAATAAAATTTGTTTGTTTGTTTGTTTGTTTGTTATACAGTAGTGTATTTTTTATATTTTTATTAACACATCGGCGATTCTCACCAAGGCAGGGTGGCCCAAAAAGAAAAACTTTCATCATCATTCACTCCATCACTGTCTTGCCAGAAGGGTGCTTTCACTACAGTTATAAAACTGCAACATTAACACCCCTCCTTCAGAGTGCCGGCACTGTACTTCCCATCTCCAGAACTCAAGTCCGGCCTGCCGGTTTCCCTGAATCCCTTCATAAATGTTACTTTGCTCACACTCCAACAGCCGTCAAGTATTAAAAACCATATGCCTCCATTCACTCCTATCAAATACGCTCACACATGCTTGCTGGAGT
>WNWK01020975.1:0-34851 GCA_009830355.1 Cherax destructor | reverse complement strand
CTTGACTGAATATTCGGTTGACTGAATACTTACGGGTTTACTGAATGACTTACTGACTTTGAAAAACCCTGACTTGACTGAATAACACCCTTGACTGAATAACTTTCTGACTTGAGGGCTAATTCGCGCTGACTTCGGCTTGACTGAATCCCCCTTTGACTGACTGGTTAAGGGGAAATTTGCCCTTACTGTGACTTGCTGATTTTAAAAAAGGAAAACTGGGAAAACTAAGGGCGCTGACTTACTGAATGACTTGCGGGCTTTACTGAATGGCTTACTGGCTTGACTGACTGAATGAATGACGACTGACTTACTGAATGACTTAAATTTAGATTTTTTCACTGAAGAGGGACCCTGAAATTTTCAGAGCTCGATGCCTTACCATCATGTATAATGTACTGGGGTAAAATAGAACAGACACCCTTAAAAATTTATCCCCTCCAGTACAACCATCGACTTCAGTCCCAAAACCTCTGCCATCCACCTCAGCCCAGTAGGGCCACACGTAACCCCCCCTCTCTTCACCATCCCCCGGGCCCCACAATTTAAGGTAAAAATGTATTATTTCTGTTGCTTTTTGTGTCTTAAGCAGTAAAAAAAACCCCAAAAATACACCCGACAATGAACTAAAAATTTACATTTCCCTTTTTTATTTTTGTAAGATCTGTTGGTCAAAAAAAAAATTTTTTTGGGGTTTTGGGGGCCCCCCGGAAAACGAACCCTTTTTTTTTCCCTAAGTTTTTCAGCTTCTTAAGGGGGTTTTTTACCAAACACAGTGTTTTCAGGAACGAAAACCCTTGTTAAATGACAGTCTACTGTAGTACATTGTTCTATCGGTCTGTAATTCTTTCAACTTTACTGCCACCTGTGTGGGGGGTGCTATGTCTCTTTTTTTTGTGTCAATCATGCCCCCTTTTGTCCATGCCCTCTCCAAAAAAATACTTAAGGCACATAAAAGGGCCCCTTTTTTCAGTTCTTGATGAACACGGAGTTGTGAGATTTTAATATCTAATGTTGATAACTGGTCTTTTCAAATTTTTTTCATTTGAAGCTGATATACAGTGGATCAGTTAAGAAAAAAACCCCCAGATGCCTGCTCAAAAGGGCCCTTAGAACAATTTACTTCCTTAAGAAATAATGTACGAGGTTAATCTATTTCAGACCCCCAAAAAAAAACTTCCCATGCACTTACAATATTATACTTACATTTTAGATTTCCGGGGGGTTCGTTAACCCAGGGGCCCCCTGTATTGGGGCCCCCCCAATTTTTTTTTAATTTTTCATATTTTCATATATTGACCTCCCCTTTTATTTAAAATTTTTTTTTTTCTAATCTGTTGTGTTTTTTTTTTTTTTTAGAACTGTAGCAGTCAGTTATCAAGGGCGTTACCCGTTTTCACATGTTTTTTAAGAACTGCAGCTCGGTGGAGAAGGTGGGGGAAAACTTTAAATTATCTGGGTGTAGGGGGATTTAGATAATGGGGGAAACTCGGTCTTAACCCTTTGACTGTTTTGGGGGGATTACATTTGACCTCATTTTGCACGAGATTTATTTGCACCTTGGGTATTTTGGGTTGAAGAATTCGGCACATTATTATCTAACCGACGTTAAAAAGATAACATTCGCGGGAGGAAAACGCATGCGAAAAATTGGGGCTGTGTGTTTATTTACATACATTTTCTCATTTTCATTGCCCCTTTTTATAAATCTGCCAAGCAATCATGGCACCCAGTAAGCATACAAGTGTTCCTGTAAGAAAATTTATTCAGGGATACACAGATACAGTTACATAGATTATCATACATGAGGCATTTTTAGACAACCTAGGATAACCCAAAAAGTCGGACAGAATGGAAATAAGTCACTCTGATTTCTTGGGTTATCCTAGGTTTCACAACCTTTTTATGTTTTTGTCTTTTGTGAACCTGAAAAAACTTTTTTACAGTTTGGGGAAGGAAAAACAAATTAACTTTTCGTCACGGCTCCTTGTTTGGGCGGGGGGGAGACCCCCCTGCCCCCACCACCCGACACCACCCCCCATTCATAGTTCTCCGTTCAGTCCTCTGCACAAGCTAGCTGTGTTTGTGAAGAATAAAGAGAGTGAATTTTTTTTTCACCTTTTAACCCTTTGACTGTTTGGTCTTATATATATGTCTTACGAGCCAGTGTTTGGACGTATATATACTCACAACGGTTTCCAAATAAAAGGGGAGAAAGCTGGTAGGCCCAATGAGAGAATGGGTCTTGTGGTCAGTGTGCGGGTATAAAAAAATCCTGCACCCTCAGTGCATAATGAAAAAAAAAAAAACCCCCGCCCGTATTTTTGGATTAAAACCCCGATTTTTGGGTGTTTTTTCATATAGTATTATGGTTTTATTCTCTTTTCGTGGTCTCATTTGATAAATGAAAACATATTACTGGAATAGGATGATTTTAGTTTCATGATGAAAACGATCTTGAATTGAGCTCAAGTAGCAGAAATGTTCGATTTTGCCAATGTTCAAAAGAAAACAAATAACGCCAATACACATCAACTGGTGATCTAATATTTTTTCAAAAGTGCACAGATATTATTTATACCTTTTTTACAATAAGGCAATAGTCTGCAAACAAAAATCTTTTTTTTTTTGAGTGAATAAAAAATCAAATAGAAAGAAAAAGGTAATATAAAGGGGCCTAATAATGTGACTAATGAACAGATAACATCTTATTTTAGTGCTAGGAATTTATTGTTTATTCTGGACCCTTTTTGAAATTGACTTTTTTTTATTTTGGAAATTGGAAAAATTTCCCCAAATTCTGACCACTTTTGGGGTAGTTGAAATCTTTTGGTGGTTTCTTGTACTAAATCGATGAACAAAGGGAGTTCTAAAGAAATGTTTTAGTTTGGTGTAACAATGGAATTGGCCGAAAATAGGGCAAAGTCGGTGAAATGCATCATATATCGCTGACATCACTAACTTTGAGGGTAATTCCGTAAGTTTTCCATCTTTCGTAATTTTGGTGTCATTACCATCGGGAAAAGATTCTCTATCATTTCAAAAGAAAAAAATTTTTTTTTTTTTTCCAAAAATTTGCACATGAATGACAGTTTCAGAATGGGGCCTCCCACAGTCAAAGGGTTAATTACTATACCTTGTATCTGCCAAGCAATCATGACACCCCTAGGGATAGTGTTGCTCAAAATGGCAAAAAAAGGTATAAGCATTTATGTCCCCAAAAAACGAAAAAAACAAAGATATTAGACAAGAGATAACCTGTGCATAATGAAGTGTTCTTTTACACATAGAAAGGGGGAAACATAAGTTTGTGTGACTTACTAACTGATTTACTGACTGACTTATTGACGAATGACTGACTGACTGAATGAATGACAATGACGACTTACTGACTGCTTTCTGGACTTACTGAATGAAAAAGACTGCTTACTGAATGGCAACTGGGCGGACTTACTGAAGCTGACTGACTCACTGGGAAACGCTGACTACTGAATGAGACTGACTTACTGAATATTGACTGACTTACTGAATGACTTGACTGACACTGAATGTGACTGACTTACTGAATGCTTTACTGACTTACTGGGACGGCGCTTACTGTGGCTTGACTGACTTACTGAATGCTTACTGACTTACTGAATGACTTGACTGACACTGCAAGTTGAAATGTACAACCCCCCACTTCAGTTCCAGAACCTCTACCATCCCCCTCAGCCCAGAGGGCCACAGCATAACTCTCCCTCTTTCCAAATCCACAAAAACCAGCACCCACAATTTAAAAAATACTATTATTTCTGTTGCATTTGTAGTCTTAAGCAGTAAAAAAAACATAATACATCCACAATGAACTACAATTACATATTCACCTTCAATTTTTGCAAGATCTATTGGTCAAAAAAAAACTTGTTTGGTTTTTTGGGACTCCCAAAACGTAACCCTATTTTCCCATAAGTTCTTTTAATTAGTTAACACAATTTATATAACACAACATTTTCAGGAAGTAACTACCGTCTAAATGACGATTTTGTATACGTCTTATGAGCCAGTGTTTCGGACGTATATATACTAACAAATTCTAGCGGCTTGTAATGAGAAAAAAACTCCAACCGTGTTTTTGGATTAAAACGCCGACTTTGAGGTGTATTTTTCGTATAGTATTTATGGTTGTATTCTCTTTTCCATGGTCCATTTGATAGAATGGAAAACATATTACAGAAATAGAGATGATTTTGATTAGTTTCATGATGAAAATGACCTTGAAATTGAGCTCAAAGTAGTGAAAATGTTTGATTTATGCCAATGTTCAAGATACACAAATCATCGATCGTCCAATACACATCAACTGGTGAGTCTAATATTCTTACACAATTGCACTGATATTATTTATCCATTTTACAATAGCAGTAGTCTGCATAACAGTAAATCTTCTATTTTTGTGTGAATAAAAAATCAAAATAGAAAGCAAGAGTAATATAAGAGGGGCCTAAAGACGTGACTAATAAACAGAGAAAATCTTATTTTAGTGCCAGGAATGTCTGCATTGTTTATTCTGGACCCTATTTTGAAATTGACATCATTTTTATTTTGCATGAAATTGGCCAAATTGCCAAATTCTGACCACTTTATTGGGTAGTTGAAATCGGTAAATTGGTGGTTTCTTGTACTCAATCGATAGAACAAATGGAGTTCTAAAGAAATAGTTATAAGTTTGGTCGATTGTGACAATGGAATTGGCCGAAAGTAGGGCTCAAAGACAGCAAAATTGACGATGCGTATATATCGCCGACATTGCTAACTTTGTGAGAGCGTAATTCCGTAAGTTTTACATCAAATTTCGTACTTTTGGTGTCATTACCATCGGGAAAAGATGATCTATCATTTCATAAGAAAAAAATAATTTTTTTTTTTTTTCAAAAATTTTGCGACATAGAATGACAGTTTCAGAATGGGGCCTCCGACAGTCAAAGGGTTAAGTGCCACTATCTCATCTCTTACAAACATGTCCCAGCTTGCTAGTGCCTTCCTTTGTACTTCAGACCACTTTATAAAATGTAAAGAAATAAAATTTGTATTTGTAATCTTGCCCATCCTTAGATTTGCTAGTCTTTTGTATATGTACTACAAGTTGTATGTTTGTGTACATCTTTCATTGTGTTCTGTCTTGAAAATTTATAATAACATTATTTTAAATCAAGAAATGGGCGGGATTAGAGTACAGTACAGTGGACCCCCGAGTAACGAGCACCCCGGAAATCGTACAGTTATGTAAGTATAATATTGTAAGTGCTTTTGTAAGTGTATTTTTGGGGGTCTGAAATGGACTAACCTGCTTGACATTATTTCTTAAGGAAGTAAATTGCGTTCGTAATGGCACTTGAGCAGGCTTCTGGAATGAATTTTGCTCGTTACTCGGGTCCACTGTATTGTGCAATAACCCTTTCATCCCTTCTTTCACTGCTGTATGTAGTTTTCAGCTTGGCAGTACTATCTCTGGCATTCTCTCTCCTCCAGTTTATGACTACATTTGGTATTGTGAATATCAAGATCTTTCAAAAAAGATGTCAAGCCAATGATAATTGGCACTGGTACTCTAGACTGGAATATTGCTGTATGTATATTAACCACTGTTAAGGTGCAAAATTACAAGCCTAAAGAATGTTCAAGGAGCTTCACTGTACATGTTAATTCTCCCATACCAAAGTAAGGTGTTTAAATGTACTACTTGGAAGGCTTGTGAGAAAGTTATCTTATAATTTAAACCTTGAAAATACTGGAAGGACATGGTTCCAAATCAGCATAGCAATTTTAGCCCTTAAGAGAGCAGAAGATATGGCAGACTAAAAAATATCCCTGCAGTACATGGGTGCAATAACTACTCAGAAAGCATCACCTTACCTTTAAATATTAAGAATTCCCTCAAGGGTAGTGAGGGCTCTTGATCTAAAGAATTGGACCTATGTTCTCTTTTCTTGAATCAATGCTGATTGCCTGTCATTCCTGTATGTGCTCTGTGACCCTTAGGGAAGGGAGTAAAGGAGGTTTTAGCGCTTGGGGCCTGAACATCCAACAGGCTTGTGTGAGTGTGTTAATCTGAGACAGTGGAGAAAAGTGGTGTTTGTGACTTGATGTGCTATTGGAGTGAACAAGAAAACATTTATGTAGGGATTCAAGGAAAACCAGTTACCTGGACTTGAGTCCTGGAGATGGGAAGTATGGTGCATGCACTCTGAAGGAAAGGTGAGGATGTTACAGTTTGGAAGGCCATTTGAATGGTGATGTCTGCTGGCATGACAGCAGTTGGATGAGTGATGGTGAATGTGTTTCCCCTTTTGGGTCACTTTACCTCAGATGGAGGTGGCCATTGTATTTAATAAATAATAATAAATAATCATAGAATTATCAGTACAGTAGACCTTATATCTGTTTTCAAGAGGGAACTTTAAAATTTTATTGGCAGTGGACGATCATCCGGACAGTGGTACCTATTGATCTGTTGCACCAAGCACCAACAACCTGACTGACCAGACTGTCAACTAGGTCAGGTTTGAGACTATGCAGTGGGGACAGTGATTCTTGGGACTGCCAACAATGTGGTAATAATAGGGTAAACATATGGAGAGGTCCTTGTGATTCTCTGAATGTTCATCCTTTAGCCTTATCACTTGATTCTTGACAGTCACCTTAAACCATTGTAAATAACATAAAAACTACTTTGTTTTTTTTCTCTCAAGCACACCTTGCTAAAATATAAAGTATTTTTGTATGTGACCATTCATGTTGCATAAATAACTCATTATGATTGTAACCTCTCATCTGGACCCAGCCTGGACAGATATACGTATATCACAGAGACTTCAACACAGGAAGGATGTGGGTGGCCTTACTTTATTTACTAGGCCAGTGTTGTCTAGGTATGACACTTGTTTCCACTTCATAGACAGTGAAAAGACAATTTATACACAACAAGACAGGCAGGAAACACCAACTACACTCTGGCTGTACCCTTTTCAAGAACATCACTTCACTTGAGTCAATAAGTTATTTTCAGTCTCTATTTTCTGGACTAAAGCTGGTTCTAGCATTGAATTCTTTAGTTAATATCACCTGTTATTCAGTCTGTCTTTTGTCTAGTGAATTTTGCAAAACTATCTTCAATGACTTGAGTCTTGAACATGTTTGTACAGTATAAGGCAAGCAATGAAATAGCTGACCAAGTGAAATTGCTGGCCACAGATGGCTCCTGCTTTATTTTGTTCCCTATTTGTATGTCTCATAACAATAAAAATCTTTCAAATGAGCTGAGGTTTTAGCTTGTAAGTAGTAATGGTAGGAGCTCTTAACCTAACTCAATAAAAACCCATGTGTAAATAAAAACAAAAGGGAGTGAAAGAGAGGAGAGAAGGATGGGAAGGAGGAAAAGAGGAGTGTAAGAGAGGAAAGTGGGAGGGAGGGAGATAGAGAGTAAGAGAGGAAAGTGCCAGGTTGTTATGGTTGTGTGAGTAAGAGAGGAAAGTGGGAGGGAGGGAGAGAGAGAGTAAGAGAGGAAAGTGGGAGGGAGGGAGAGAAAGTAAGAGAGGAAAGTGAGAGGGAGGGAGAGAGTAAGAGAGGAAAGTGGGAGGGAAGGAGAGAGGGAGTGTAAGAGAAGAAAGTGGGAGGGAGGAGAGAGAGAGTAAGAGAGGGAATGGGAGGGGGGAAAGGGAATGGGAGTGCAGGAGGGAGAGGGAGGGAGGGGAATACATAGAAAAAAAGACAGTAAAAGAGCTTAGTCTATATTGAGGCCACCTGTTGAAGGAATAACTAGTCTGGCTACTGCCATTTGTCTGTAGATAGAAAAGGCAAGAATAGTACAGCAGATGGTTCTCTCCTTTCTGCCAATACAGTAGTGTTCTTTGGGGTAATGTAAGCTCTTGGTGATATTTTTCAAAGGGAATATTTAATGTAAGAAGGTTTTAGGGCAAATATTTTTTTAATACACTGGAAGGGGATGGGGAATTACACATGTTGCTAAATCTTTTATGACATTAACCCTTTGACTGTTTCGGACGTATATATACGTCTTACGAGCCAATGTTTCGGACGTATTTATACGCCTAAATTCTAGCGGCCTCAAATCAAGCAGAAGAAAGCTGGTAGGCCCACATGTGAGAGAATGGGTCTGTGTGGTCAGTGTGTGCAGTATAAAAAAAATCCTGCAGCAAGCAGTACATAATGAGAAAAAAAAAACTCCGACCGTGTTTTTGGATTAAAACGCCGACTTTGAGGAGTATTTTCGTATAGTATTTATGGTTGTATTCTCTTTTTAATGGTCACATTTGATAGAATGGAAAACATATTACAGGAATAGAGATGATTTTTATTAGTTTCATGATGTAAACGATCTTGAAATTGAGCTCAAAGTAGCGGAAATGTTCGATTTTTCCCAATGTTCAAAAGTAAACAAATCACACCATGCGTCCAATACACATCAACTGGTGAGTCTAATATTCTTTCACAAGTGCACAGATATTATTTATACAATTTTTACAATAATGCAATAGTCTGCATAACAATAAATCTTCTATTTTTTGTGTGAATAAAAAATCAAAATAGAAAGCAAGAGTAATGTAAGAGGGGCCTAAAGATGTGACTAATGAACAGATAACATCTTATTTGAGTGCTAGGGATGTCTGCATTGTTTATTCTGGACCCTATTTTGAAATTGACATCTTTTTTATTTTGCATGAAATTGGCGAAATTGCCAAATTCTGACCACTTTATTGGGTAGTTGAAATCGGTAAATTGGTGGTTTCTTGTACTCAATCGATAGAAAAAATGGAGTTATAAAGAAATAGCTATGAGTTTGGTCGACTGTCCCAATGGAATTGGCCGAAAATAGGGCTCAAAGTCGGCGAAATCGCTGATGCGTATATATCACTGACATCGCTAACTTTGCGAGAGCGTAATTCCGTACGTTTTCAATCAAATTTCATACTTTTGGTGTCATTACCATCGGGAAAAGATTCTCTATCATTTCATAAGAAAAAATAATTTATTTTTTTTTCTAAAATTTTCCGACATAGAATGACAGATTCAGAATGGGGCCTCCGACAGTCAAAGGGTTAAGTACCTAGTTAATTCATTTGTTAGCTACCATCTCATGGATTTTTACATGATAATTTTGACATTTGCATAATATCAACCATTGTCTCTGCAGGTACACCCACAGTCTACCAAGCCTGGAAGCAGTGGAAGTTCACCACACACACAAGATAGAACTGCACCAGGTGGTGATCTTTGGCTAGGACGCATAGAACTGTATAAGCGCTTAAAGAATTTCCTTATGGAATACCTGCTCAAATTTCATGTAAGTGTTAATATATGTAGGAAAACGAGCATCATTACATGTGCAGTAGGGCCCCACTTATATGGCAGGTTAGGTTCCAGGCTACCGCCATAAAGCTGGAATTGCCGTAAAGTGGAACACCCTTTTTTTCCACTTATAAATGCATATAAATGCTAGATGACAAGTTTATAGTAACATATACAGTGGACCCCCGGTTTTTGTGATTTTTTCGTTCCAGAATGCTGTTCAAGTGCCGTTACCAAACGAATTTATTCCCATAAGGAATAATGTAAAGTAGACTAGTCCTTTTAGACCCTCAAAAATACATTTATAGAAGCATTTAAAAAAATACACTTACATAAAAGGGCGAGTTTCGAGCAGGACGAACACCGGGGTCTACTGTATTAAGTTAATAGAACTAGGTATTAAAACAATAAAAGTAAAATACACACAGTACACTCATTGCTTACCTTAAAATATTTGTAGTCTTAATGTAGGGTGAGAGGTGAATAGTATTTATTTTGTAGGAAGTCATGTGGAGGTATGGTAGCCAGCCAGGTCAGGCCCATCACACGTAATATACTACAATATTTAAAGTGCTCTAGAGCGATAAAATACATATACAGTACAATCGTTACTTACCTTAAAATATTTGTAGCCTTAATGTAGGGTGAGAGGTGAGTAAACGACATAAAAACAAATGAACGAGAGAGAGAGAGAGAGAGAGAACAAGTAAATGAGAGAGGAAAGTTGCAGAGGATGTAAACAAACAGACGGCATCTGGTTTTGGTTGATACACGTTCATCTACACCTAACATCTCATATTTATGTCAATTTCTACTGTGGTGTGTATTTATCAAGTTTATATGTTACGTAGCATGATTGTACTGTAATTTTGACAAAAATGTCATAGATGGATTAATGAAAATGTTTATATAACGTAATACTATACGACATTTAATGCGCCTCAGTGATTATTATTGTGTACAGTGGACCCCCGGCTAACGAAAAAAATTCATCCCAGAAGCATTCTCAAGTGCCATTACCGAACGAATTTACTTCCTTAAGAAATAATGTCACGTAGGTTAGTCTATTTCAGGCCCCCAAAAATACACTTCCACAAGCACTTACAATATTATAATAATACTTTATTGAGACATGGTACAATACTTACATACAGTGAGCCCCCGGTTCTCGTCGGCAATCCGTCACAGAGGGCCCGTCGACCACCGGTTTGGTCAAACTCCGATTCTATTTTCCCCATAAGAAATAATGGAAATAAAATTAATCCGTTCCAGACATCCAAAAGTATTAAAATAAAATATTTTTTAGAACTTTTTGACATTAAATTAAACACAATTTTATAAAAAAAAAAAAAAAATACTACAATAACATGTCACTTACATTTATTGAAGAGTTGTTGATGTGTGGAGGATGGGAGGAGGAGAGAAGGTGGAGTAGTATGCTAGTGTTTGGAAGGGAAATCCCCTTCCATTAACACTGCAGGTACCAAGTTCTTTTCTGGGGTTACTTCCCTTTTTCTTTTAATGCCACTAGGACAAGGTTGAGAGTCACTGGACCCCTCTCTAACAAAAAATCTGTCAAGGGAGCTCTGTGTCTGGCAGTTCTTTAAAATGTCCTTAAAATGTAACAAGACATTGTCATTAAACATGTCGCATACACGGCGTGCAACATCTTGGTTAGGTGATAATCATCCATAAAGCCTTGCACATCAGCCCATTTGTCACAGATCTCCTAATCCTTGAAGAAGGCACCTTCTTCCATCTCGGTTCCATCTCCTCCTCCTCTGGACCATTTTCCTGACCTGTGGTCTCTTGTTGCAGTTGCTGTTGAAGCTCTTGCAGATCTTCAGTGGTTAACTCTTCATTGTGCTCCTCCACCAA
Organism: Cherax destructor; assembly: GCA_009830355.1. Lineage (NCBI taxonomy): Eukaryota > Metazoa > Arthropoda > Malacostraca > Decapoda > Parastacidae > Cherax > Cherax destructor. The sequence goes on along the minus strand of WNWK01020975.1, from coordinate 23,625 downwards.
CTCTTCCACATCCTGGGTACAAACATCCAACTCCATGGACTTGCCCAGCTCCACAATTTCTTGCACAACAGGCTCAGGCTCAGGGTTCTGAGGCTCAGCCCCAAAACCTTCAAAATCTAGGACACAGTCTGGCCACAATTTTCTCCAGGCAGAGTTCAAAGTCCTGGTAGTCACTCCCTCCCAAGCCTTACCTATAAGCTTTACACAATGCAGGATATGGAAATGGTGTTTCCAAAACTCTTTTAGGGTCATATCCATGTCTGTGGTTACATTAAAGCACTTTTGAAACATTGCTTTGGTGTAGAGTTTTTTAAAGTTGCAAATGACCTGCTGGTCCATGGGCTGGAGGAGAGGAGTGGTATTAGGGGGCAAGAACTTCACTTTGATGAACTCACAGCCCTGCACAATTTCTTCTGCCAAGTCTGGAGGATGACCATGAGCATTGTCCATTATCAGGAGACACTTAAGTGGTAAATTATTTTCCTCAAGATATTTCTTCACACTGGGGCCAAACACGTTTTGAACCAATCAAGGAAAATTTCCTAGTGACCCATGCCTTTTGTTAGACTTCCACATCACACACAAATTAGACTTTTGGTACCACATCTGCCAAACACTCGGGATTTTCAGAATGATACACCAGTAAAGGCTTCACTTTGCAATCACCACTGGCATTAGCACACATCATGAGAGTGAGCCTGTCTTTCATAGGCTTATGTCCTGGCTGTGCCTTTTCCTCCTTTGTAATGTAGGTCCTGTTTGGCATTTTCTTCCAAAACAGGCCTGTTTCGTCATAATTGAACACTTGTTGGGGTTGGAATTGTTCAGCCTCTATGTACCCCTGGAATTCCTGCACATATTTTTCAGCCGCACTTTTGTCAGAACTGGCTGCCTCACCATACTTCACAACACTATGTATGCCACTTCGCTTCTTAAATCTGTCAAACCAGCCTTTGCTGGCTTTAAATTGTTCACTTCATCACTCGTTGCAGGCATTTTCTTGCGAGATCATCATGCAACTGCCTTGCTTTTCACATATTATTGCCAACGTAACACTATCTCCTGCTAACTGTTTCTTGTTGATTCACACCAACAACAAAGTTTCCACTTGTTCCAGCACTTGAGATCTCTGTTTTGTGACCATACTTGCACCTTTCGCAACAACAGCATCCTTGATTTCCTTTCTCTTGGCCAAAATGGAAGAGATGGTGGAATGGGATTTGCCATAGAGCCTGGCCAGCTCAGTGACACGCACTCCACTTTCATATTTTGCTATCATCTCCTTCTTCAATTCTACCGTATTTCTGACATTCTATACCACAGGCTTGGCACTAGGAGCTTTCTTGGGGCCCATGGTGGCTTATTTAGCAGTTGCAAGCACTAAAAACACTGGAATAATGACAATATATATGGTATGAATGCGTGGGTGGTGCATGGGTAGTGTTCGCTTGCTTGTAAACAATAACACACTGAGTGCCTGGGCGCCCAGCTGGGCCACGGTCACATGCGTACGCGTTCGGGACGGATAGCTGACTCGTCGAACTCCGAGTGGCCGCCTAATACCGAGTCAAAAATATTGTAAAAAAAACCGTCGAACACCGATTTGGCCGAGCTCCGACGCCGTCGAACACCGGGGGTTCACTGTAATTGTACGATTTCCGTGGTGTTCATTAGCTGGGGGTCCACTGTATTATTATTATTATCATTATTAATATGTTTTCATCAAGACTAATAAGACACTCTTAGGAAGTTAGGGTGAGACATAAGCATCTGTCGACAGAAAGGTGGGCTATTGCAAGTATAAGTAGTGGGGGGTCGAAGAGAGTTGGGATAGTTTTAAAATGCAGTATTAGAATGTGGGGCAGAAGTTTGTGGCTATAGGAGGGTGGGTGCAGGAGGAAAGAGGAGTGAGTGGTGGAATGAAGAAGTAAAGGGTGTGATAAAAGAGAAAAAGGTAGCTTATGAGAGGTTTTTACAAAACAGAAGTGTTAATAGAAGAGCAGAGTATATGGAGAGTAAAAGAAAGGTGAAGAGAGTGGTGAGAGAGTGCAAAAGGAGAGCAGATGAAAGAGTGGGAGAGGCTCTGTCAAGAAATTTTGCTGAAAACAAGAACAAATTTTGGGTGAGTTAAACAAGTTAAGAAAGCCTAGGGAACGAATGGATTTGTCAGTTAAAAACAGGGTAGGGGAGTTAGTAGATGGGGAGCTAGAGGTATTGGGTAGATGGCGGGAATATTTTGAGGAACTTATAAATGTCGATGAAAAAAGGGAGGCGGTAATTTCATGCACTGGCCAGGGAGGTATAACATCATTTAGGAGTAAAGAAGAGCAGGATGTGAGAGTGGGGGAGGTGTGTGAGGCATTACATAGAATGAAAGGGAGTAAAGCAGCTGGAACTGACAGGATCATGACAAAAATGTTAAAAGCAGGTGGGATATAGTGTTGGAGTGGTTGGTATTTTTGTTTAATAAATGTATGAAAGAGGGGAAGGTACCTAGGGATTGGCAGAGAGCATGTATAGTTCCTTTATATAAAGGGAAGGGTGATAAAAGAGATTGTAAGAATTATAGGGGAATAAGTTTACTGAGTATACCAGGTAAAGTGTACGGTAGGATTATTATTGAAAGAATTAGAGGTAAGACAGAGAGTAGGATTGGTTGCAGATGAGCAAGGAGGATTTAGAGTGGGTGGGGATGTGTAGATCAAGTGTTTACATTGAAGCATATATGTGAACAGTATTTAGATAAAGGTAGGGAAGTTTTCAGTGCATTTATGGATTTAGAAAAGGCATATGATAGAGTGGATAGGGGAGCAATGTGGCAAATGTTGCAAGTGTATGGAATAGGTAGTAAGTTATTGAATGCTGTAAAGAGTTTTTATGTGGACAGTGAGGCTCAGGTTAGGGTGTGTAGGAGAGGGAGATTACTTCCGGTAAAAGTAGGTCTTAGACAGGGATGTGTAATGTCACCATGGTTGTTTAATATATTTATTGATGGGGTTATAAAGAAGTAAATGCTAGGGTGTTGGGGAGAGGGGTGGATTAAATTATGGAAATCAAATACAAATGGGAGTTGACACAGTTACTTTTTGCTGATGATACTGTGCTTATGGAAGATTCTAAAGAAAAGTTGCAAATGTTAGTGGACGATTTTGGGAGGGTGTGTAAAGGTAGAAAGTTGAAAGTGAACATAGATAAGAGTAAGGTGATGAGGGTATCAAACGATTTAAATAAAGAAAAATTGGATATCACATTGAGAGAGGGATTATGGAGGAAGTGAATGTTTTCAGATATTTGGGAGTTGACTTGTCAGTGGATGGGTTTATGAAGGATGAGTTTAACCATAGAATTGATGAAGGAAAAAGGTGAGTGGTGCGTTGAGGTATCTGTGGAGACAAAAACATTATCCATGGAGGCAAAGAAGGGAATGTACGAAGTATAGTGGCACCAACACTTTTATATGGGTGGGAAGCATGGGTTGCAAATGCTGCAGCGAGGAGGCGGCTGGAGGCAATGGAGATGTCCTGTCTAAGGGCAATGTGTGGTGTAAATATTATGCAGAAAATTTGGAGTGTGGAATTTAGGAGGAGGTGTGGAGTTACTAAAAGTATTTGTCAGAGGGCTGAAGAGGGGTTGTTGAGGTGTTTTGGTCATTTAGAGATGATGAATCAAAGTAGAATGACTTGGAGAGAGTATAAATCTGTAGGGGAAGGAAGGCGGGTAAGGTCGTCCTCAAAAGGTTGGAGGGAGGGGTTAAGGGAGGTTTTGTGGGCGAGGGGCTTGGACTTCCAGCAAGCATGTGTGAGCGTGTTAGATAGGTGTGAATGGAGACAAATGATTTTTGGGATCTGACGAGCTGTTGGAGTGTGAGCAGGGTAATATTTTGAGAAGGGATTCAGGGAAACCATTTAATTGATTTAGTTGGACTTGAGTCCTGGAAATGGAAAGTACAATGCCTGCACTTTAAAGGAGGGGTCTGAGATAGTGACAGTTGGGATGGACTTATTCTCAGCTGTTGTATCTGAGTGCCTCTGTAAAGACAGTGATTATGTATGAGTGAGGTGAAAGTGTTGAATTATGATGAAAGTATTTTCTTTGGGATTTTCTTTCTTTTTGGGTCACCCTGCCTCGGTGGGAGACGGCCGACTTGTTGAAAAAAAAAAAACTGCACTCCAGCACAGTGTGTAAGCTTATTAAGGTACAGGTACACATAAGTATAATTATCAGAGTACATATATATAAAACATGAAATACCTTTAAAACACTTGAAATTTTGGAAAGTTTCCAGACATAATGGAGAGATGCGGTGCTCACGGAGAATGTAAACAAACTGGGTGGGGCTCGGTGACTATTAGAAAATAAGGTGGGGGGAGCCATATAGCTTTTTTGGTCATAATTTGAAATGTCCGTATTAGCGGAACACTGTAAAGCGAAATGCCATAAAGCGGGGCCCTACTGTATGTAGTTAATGTTAAGTGCAGTGTAAGTGGCATTATTTTTCATTTTTGTAAATGGAAATTTAAAAACAATACTTTTTGTGGTGACTTCTGTAGCTCTCAACACTTCTGGGAATAACTGCCAATGAGTACAGTATCTGCATATACAGAATATTTCAGGAATTGTGATATACTGTATGCCTTTTGGATTATTATTATTTCACAATCATTTTGAGTAATCTCTTTGGCACATATCTTTGAAGACTTAGATTACCTGTAGTTTTACAAGAGCCAAGATATTAATAAAATTTATTCCATACTGAGTTTACATCCAATTTCAACTTACCAAACTATGTCGAACAAAACCAGTTCATCCAACTCTCTCCCTGTTCTTGCAGTCTTCTTTCAGCTCTCATAGAAAACTAATTGCTCATCTTGTCCCATTATATTTCTACAGTAACTAAGTAACTTCCTGTATCTTCATCATCTATATTCAATCACTCCACAAAACTGAAGATCACTGAATCACTTTGAAATAATAAATCATACTTTTAAAATTGCACCATTGTTCATTTAGCTACCTTTATTATATATTTAATTGTAGTTAACTGCATAGGAAATTCTACTTAATAATCTATATCTAGTTCTTAAGCAGTCTTCAAGCATTAGAATTAGCTTGCCCAAAATGTATTGCATGATAGTAGCGTTCTTTTGTGCGTAACAATGTTTTATTACATATAAACTACATTATCTGTGTATTGCATAAAATAAATAAAAATTTGAAACTGAATTTTAATTTTGAATATCTACTCCATCATAATTCTGCAGCTGTTTTATATGCTAGTATTAATCCTTTGACTCTTTCGGACGTATATATACGTCTTACGAGCCAAAATTCTAGTGGCTTCAAATCAAGCACGAGAAAGCTGGTAGGCCCACATGTGAAAGAATGGGTGTGTGTGGTCAGTGTGCACAATATAAAAAAAAAATCCTGCAGCACACAGTGCATAATGAGAAAAAAAACTGACCGTGTTTTTGGATTAAAACGCCGACTTTGAGGTGTATTTTCATATGGTATTTATGGTTGTTTTCTCATTTTCTTGGTCTCATTTAATAGAATAGAAGACATATTACAGAAATAGAGATAATTTTGATAGGTTTCACAATGAAAAGCACCTTAAAATTGAGCTCAAATTTGCAGAAATGTTCGATTTTTGCCGATGTTCAAGAGTAAACAAATGACATCATTGTCCAATAAGTGTCCAACTAGCCATTCTAATATTCAGTCACGAATGGGTTGACCTTATTTATACAATTATTACATTAATGCAGTAGTCTGCATAGCAGTAAATCTTCTATTTTTTGTGTGAATAAAAATTCAAAATAGAAAGCAAGAGTAATATAAGAAGGGCCTGGAGATGTGACTGATGAACAGAGAAAATGTTATTTTAGTGACAGGAATGTCTACATTGTTCATTCTGGACCCTATTTTGAAACTGGCATCTTTTTAATTTGTGTGAAATTGCCCAAATTGCCAATTTCTGACCACTATTGGGTAGTTGAAATCGGTAAACAGGCAGTTTCTTGTACTCAATCGATAGAACAAATGCAGTTCTAAAGAAATAGCTATGAGTTTGGTCGACTGGAACAATGGAATTGACCGAAAATAGGGCTCAAAGTGGGCGAAATCGCTGATGCGTAACGCAAAGATCGCTAACTTTGCAAGAACGTAATTCCATAAATTTTCCATCAAATTTCATACTTTTGGTATCATTAGCATTGGGAAAAGATTCTCTATCATTTCATAAGAAAAAATAATTTTTTTTTTAGAAAATTTTGCGACACTAGGATTGGGGTTGCAACAGTCAAAGGGTTAATTAAGCAGCAGGTTATACCAGGATAATTACACCAAGAGGTGTATTTCTCTCAGCATGTACAGTGGTCCCTCGGTTTTTGCCAAAAATTCGTTCCAGAATGCTGCTCAAGTGCCATTACCGAACGAATTTACTTCCTTAAGAAATAATGTCACGTAGGTTAGTCTATTTCAGACCCCCAAAAATACACTTGCAACAGCACTTACGAAAATACACTTACATAAATGTTTGAGTTTGGAGATGCACGTAAACTGAGGGACCACTGTATATGCTGATACAGTGGACCCCCGGAAATCGAACAGCTCCCAACTCGAACAATTATGTAAGTGTATTTTTATAAGTGTATTTTTGGGGGTCTGAAATGACTAATCTAATTTACATTTGTCCTTATGGAAACAAATTCATTCGGTAATGGCACTAGAACAGCATTCAGGAACGAATTATGTTCAATTTCCGGGGGTCCACTGTAGTTTACTTTAATCCCTATTTTAGCGATTACAGTATTCTTCTCTGTCATTGAAAGTTTTGTAGAACCTCAGTGACCCTAGTGGTTTTAAACCTTTTACTGCACAGATCCCCAAAATTAAAAGGGCTCACATTGTCCACATTTAAAAAAGAAAATTTTCTCCTGAAATGGTAGAGAATCTTTTTCTGAAGGTAATGACACTGAAAATATGAAATTTGATGGAAAACTTACAGAATAATGCAGGCGCAAAGTTAATATTTTGGGTGCATTTTCCGTATCAAAGATTTTACTGACTTTGAGTCCTATTTTAAGCCAATTCAAGTGCTCAGTTTGACAAAATTCTTAGTTATTTTTCTAGTATCCATTCTTTTCTAAAGATTCAGTACAATAAACTAATCATAAACTGGCCAAATTACAGAATTCTGTAATCTGGCCAGTTTTATGCAAATTAAAAAAAAATGAAATTTAAAAGCAGAGTCCAGAATAAAAACTAGACATTCGAGGATGTGTGCAATAATCACATCCCCAGGCTTCTTTTATTACACTTGCCTTCCTTTTTGAAGGCATCATCACAAAAATAGAAGATTTACCCTATACTCCAGGTATTTCTTGGATAATAAAATATAACCAGGAATGATTTGTCATGGCTCACTGAATCCCAATAATTGAATCAGACCTAGTGAAAACCCATAAAACAATCTGGGAAAGTGTAGGGGAGTCCTTATCCATCCTCAGAAATGTTGGCAAAAAATTAATATTTCCGCTAATTTGAGGCCGATTTCAAGCTACGTACTTATGGTCCTGGAACCAATTAAAATCATCTCTGTTTCAGTAGAATGTCTTCCATTCTATCAAATGATACCAATAAGCAGCCAATAAAACCATAAAACCTGTCCTAGAAAACCCCCCAATGTCACTTATTTTAAATCAAACACAAGGTCAGAGTTTTGCTTTTCCCATCATGCACTGTGGGAGGCAGGATTTATTTTTTTATATTTTGCACACTTACCACATACTCATTCTTATATCTAGGCCAAAACATACCTCTAAAAGCTTATCTGAGTGAGCTGAGCTCATGACATAGATCTATGTAACACCCTGGTGTCAATGACATAGTTCTACATGATGAACAGTCAAAGGCTTAAACCTGTTCACTGGAAAGGTATGGTGGTATAGAAAGTATGTAGATAAAGGCACATGCACCGTTCAAGACATAAATTGAGGAAATATTTTACCACAAGTGACTTCAGTCCTGGTACTGAAGCCACTTGTGTGTCTTTAACTTTAAACGCATTAATCAACTAACCAGGTTCATGGTTATTATGGGTAGCTTCCTGGGTAGCTACCCACTCATGTGCCTGGGCCAGGTTTTTTAGGCCTGACTTAGCACCTTATTTTGGCAGGTGAAATTGCTGACCTTGAAAATGTGCAGAGAACCTTCACGGCACGCATTACTGCGATAAACCACCTCAATTACTGGGAACGCTTGAAGTTTCTAAACCTGTACTCCCTAGAACGCAGGCGGGAGAGATACATTGTTATATACACGTGGAAAATTCTCGAGGGATTAGTACCAAACTTGCACACGAAAATCACTCCCTACGAAAGCAAAAGACTCAGCAGGCGATGTAACATCCCCCAATGAAAAGCAGGGGTGCCACTAGCACGTTGAGGGACAACACAATGAATGTCAGGGGCCCAAGATTGTTCAACTGCCTCCCAGCATACATAAGGGGGATTACCAACAAACCCCTGGCTGTCTTCAAGCAGGCACTGGACAGGCACTTAAAGTCGGTACCTGACCAGCCAGGCTGTGGTTCGTACGTTGGACTGCGTGCGGCCAGCAGTAACAGCCTGGTTGATCAGGCTCTGGTCCAACATGAGGCCTGGTCACAGACCGGGCCGCGGGGGCGTTGACCCCTGGAATTTTCTCCAGGTAAACTCCAGGTACAAAGTTATAGTAATTTAGCTTTTAATCTTTTATTGATGATTTTTATAGGTTGGTCAAAAATACAAAAGAGTAAACTCTTGATAAAACGAATCTCCATAAAGCGAATATTGGCTAAAATGGACAAAAAATCTAGTCGTACAAAGGATCAACATGCGTGTTGAATGGGGGTGTCATATTAAAATAGACATGAGTAGACCAGATCTGCTTTGCACAAATAACCCGCAAATAAGAAAATGAAACTTCTGACAATGTTTTGGTCCAGCTTGGATCATTAACTAGTCACACAGAAGGGAGCCAGTATATAAACCAGATGGAGGTGGAGCCAGGAGTAGAATGAGAGGAGGTAGTAGAAAGATAGTGGTGGTAATAGTAGTAGTAGTGGTTGTAGTAAAAGTAGTGGTAGTAGTCTACCTGGAGAGAATTCCAGGGGTCAACGCCCCCGCGGCCCGGCAGGAAGTGGAGGTAGTCTAAAGACAAGAGAGGAAAAAAATTGTAGGAAAGAGCTCACCTAAGCAGAATAGAGGAAAGGCAAAGAAAATATAGGACAGGAGAAGAGGTAAGGGGAAGATAGAGATCAGGTTAAGTCACCAGTGTTCTGAAGTCTGGAGCATTTGACATTGTAATGAGAAAGGAAGGCATCTACAAGAGACAAAGCCAGAACTAAGATTTGTATTAAGAAAGTTGTGTATAAGGGATACTTCAACAAGACGGCATCTGTGAAGGCTAGAAGAAGGGTAGAGAGTTTTGACATTGGACCAGATAATAGGATGTCTGTGATCTCTAACATGACAGAAAAGAGCATTATTGGTGTTGGCAAGTCTAACACTTCTTCTGTTTGCTTTAAGTCTATCAGAGAGCAGCCAGTTAATCCAAAGTATTGTAGAGGACAAGAGGAGCAGGAAATGGAGTAGACTCCAGAATCATCAGTAGCAGGAGAGTTACGAACTAGATTACTACAAAGGGTGTTAATTTGGTGAAAATAAGTTTGATGCCTAAGGAATGGACAGAGTTGTTAGAATTTGGGAGACTGGAATTATAGGGAAGGCAAAGAACAGATGATTTCACAAGAGTAGAAAGTCTGTTTGACTTGTGAGAAGGCAGAATTTATGAAATTGGAAGGGTAGCCAAGGTGAGATAAGTACTAATTGCAAAGAGTGAAAATTTCTGAGTCAAGGTACTGAGGGTCACAAATGCGGAGGACACAGAGAGAGAGAGAAATATGAACACTTTTCTTGAGGGGGAGCATGGTAAGAAAAGTAGTGAATGTACATGCCACTGTGCATTGGCTTGCGATAAACGGAAAAAGAAGAGCTTGTAGTCAAGTGATGGACATGTACATCAACGGAAGGAAGCTAAGAATTAGATTCCCTTTCAGCTGTAACCTTGATGGAAGGAGCAAGGAGCAAATCCGCTATGTCGAACAGCTGTCCAGTTTGGTCATGTGCTCGATAAAATGGGCCAACTCTATGTGTGTGTGCACACCATTGTCATTTCATCTCCAATTTTTCCTGGATTTACAGTGTTTTTAATAATTTTATTAAAGTACGTATTATCTATTAAGTACCCAGAAATGTGTAACCTTAACTGTTAGGTAAGCAGGAACTTTAATTAATGAAGAAGTGAGAAATAGCTTTCAGAATATGATATGATGTACAGTAGATGCTAGTAGTAGGTTGGTAGTAGGTTGGTAGACAGCAACCACCCAGGGAGGTACTACCGTCCTGCCAGGTGACTGTGAAACAGAAACCTGAAACTGTTTTACATGATGGTAGGATTGCTGGTGTCTTTTTTCTGTCTCATAAACACGCTGGATAACAGGTATATCTAGCTACTTCTACTTACACTTTAGGTCACACTACACTGGCATACACATGCATATACAGTGGTACCTCGACTTACGTTGTTATCACCTTACGTTATATTCGATATCCGTTACTTATAACGTAAGAAATTTGTATGCGACATCCGTTGTTTGATTCGTCTTACGCCTTTCGTACCGGACCTGTTCGCTTGGAGCCCAGCTGAGCGCGCACTCCAGGAGCGTCAGTGTGCTAGTGTTTACAAGCGAGAGCGACCACCCACCCACACCCACGCATTCATACCAGTATATTGTCATTATTCCACTGTTTTTAGTGCTTGCAACTGCTAAATAAGCTACCATGGGTCCAAGGAAAGATCCTAGTGCTAAGCCTGTGGCAAAGAGGAACAGAAATATATTTACGATAGAAATGAAGAAGGAGATAATAGAAAATATGAAAGTGGAGTGCGTATCAGTGAGCTGGCCAGGCTGTATGGTAAACCCTATTCTACCATCTCTACCATTGTGGATAAGAAATATTTAAGTAAAATCAAGGAAGCAGTTGTTGCAAAAGGTGCATCTGTGATCACAAAACACAGACCACAAGTGCTGGAAAATGTGGAAAGGTTGTTGTTGGTGTGGATCAACGAGAAACAGTTAGCAGGAGATACTGTTTCGGAGGGAATAATATGTGAAAAGCAAGGCAGTTGCATGATGATCTCCTTAAGAAAATGCCTGCAACGAGTGAAGTGAGCGACTTTAAAGCCAGCAGAGGCTGGTTTCAAAATTTAAGAAGCGTACTGGCATACATAGTGTTGTGAGGCATGGTGAGGGAGCCAGTTGTGACAAAAGTGCGGCTGAAAAATATGTGCCTGAATTCCAGGAGTACCTAGAGGCTGAACAATTCCTCCCCAACAAGTGTTTAATTGTGATGAAACAGGCCTGTTTTGGAAGAAAATGCCCAACAGGACCTACATTACTCAGGAGGAAAAGGCACAGCCAGGACATAAGCCTATGAAAGACAGGCTAACTTTGATGCTGTGTGCCAATGCCAGTGGTGATTGCAAAGTGAAGCCTTTACTGGTGTATCTTTTGAAAATCCCCGAGTGTTTGGCAGATGCGGTGTCAGCAAGTCTAACTTGTGTGTGATGTGGAAGTCTAACAAAAGGCTTGGGTCACAAAGGACATTTTCTTAGATTGGTTCAATGAAGTGTTTGGCCCCAGTGTGAAGAAATATCTATTGGACAATAATTTGCCACTTAAGTGCCTCCTGATAATGGACAATGCTCCTTGTCATCCTCCAAACTTGGTAGAGAAAATTGTGGAGGAGTTTAAATTCATCAAAGTGAAGTTCTTGCCCCTAATACCACTCCTCTCCTCCAGCCCATGGACCAGCAGGTCATTTCCAACTTTAAAAACTCTATACCAAAGCAATGTTTCAAAAGTGCTTTGATGTGACCACAGACATGAACATAACCCTAAGAGAATTTTGGAAAACCATTTCCATATGCTGCATTGTGTACACCTTATAGGTAAGGCTTGGGAGGGAGTGACTACCAGGACTTTGAACTCTGCCTGAGAAAATTGTGGCCAGACTGTGTCCTAGGGAGGGATTTTGAAGGTTTTGGGGCTGAGCCTCAGAACCCTGAGCCTGAGCCTGAGCCTGAGCCTGTTTTGGAAGAAATTGTGGAATTGGGCAAGTCTTTGGGGTTAGAGGTGAGTGGTGACGATGTGGAACAGTTGGTGGAGGAGCACAAGGAAGAGCTAACCACTGAAGATCTGCAAGAGCTTCAACAGCAACTGGAACAAGAGAGCAGAGGTCAGGACAATGGTTCAGAGGAGGAGGTGGAGGTGGAACAAAATGGAAGAATGTGCCTCTTCAAGGATTAGGGAGATCTGTGCCAAATGGAGTGATGTGCAAGCATTTATGGATGAATATCACCCTAACCATGCTGTTGCAGGCCGTGCTGGCAACCTGTACAATGACACTGTGGTGTCCCACTTCAGGGATGTTTTAAAGAATCGCCAGACACAGATCTCCCTGGACAAATTTGTTGTTAGAAAGAGGTCCAGTGACTCTCAAGCTGGTCCTAGTGGCATTCAAAGAAAAAGGGAAGTAACCCCAGAAAAGAACTTACCACCTGCAGTGTTAATGGAAGGGGATTCCCTTCCAAACACTAGCATACTACTCCACCTTCTCCCTCCTCACTTCCTCCACACATCAACAACTCTTCAATAAATGTAAGTGACATGTTATTGTAAAATATTTGCATGTATTTATGTATTCTTTATTAAATTTGTATTATTTAATGTCCAAAAGTTCTAAAATATTTTATTTAACTACTTTTGGAAGTCTTGGACGGATTAAATTTATTTCCATTATTTCTTATGGGGAAAATTGATTCGTGTTAAAATCGTAAGTCGAGGTTACCACTGTATATACATACACACATCTAGGTTTTTCTTCTTTTCTTAATAGCTCTTGTTCTTTTTATTTTCTCTATTGTCCATGGGGAAGTGGAAAAGAATCTTTCCTCCGTAAGTCATGCGTGTCGTATGAGGCTACTAAGATGCCGGGAGCAATGGGCTAGTAACCCCTTCTCCTGTACAAATCTACTAAAAACGAGAAGAAGAAAAACTTTATAAAACTGGGTTGTCTGAATGTGCGTGGATGTAGTGGGATGATAAGAAAGAGATGATTGCCGATGTTATGAATGAAAAGAAGTTGGATGTCCTGGCCCTAAGCGAAACAAAGCTGAAGGGGGTAGGCGAGTTTCAGTGGGGAGAAATAAATGGGATTAAGTCAGGAGTATCTGAGAGAGTTAGAGCTAAGGAAGGTAGCAATAATGTTGAAGGATCAGTTATGGAAGGAAAAGAGGGAATATAAATGTGTAAATTCAAGGATTATGTGGATTAAAATAAGGGTCGGATGCGAAAAGTGGGTCATAATAAGCGTGTATGCACCTGGAGAAGAGAGGAGTGTAGAGGAGAGAGAGAGATTTTGGGAGATGTTAAGCGAATGTATAGGAACTTTTGAACCAAATGAGAGAGTAATTGTGGTAGGGGACCTAAATGCTAAAGTGGGAGAAACATGCAGAGAGGGTGTAGTAGGTAAGTTTGGGGTGCCAGGTGTAAATGATAATGGGAGCCCTTTGATTGAACTTTGTATAGAAAGGGGTTTAGTTATAGGTAATACATATTTTAAGAAAAAGAGGATAAATAAGTATACAAGATATGATGTAGGGCGTAATGACAGTAGTTTGTTGGACTATGTATTGGTAGATAAAAGACTGTTGAGTAGACTTCAGGATGTACATGTTTATAGAGGGCTACAGATATATCAGATCACTTTTTAGTTATAGCTACAGTGGGAGTAAAAGGTAGATGGGATACAAGGAAAATAGAATCAGTAAGTAAAAGAGAGGTGAAGGTTTATAAACTAAAAGAGGAGGCAGTTAGGGTAAGATATAAACAACTATTGGAGGATAGATGGGCTAGTGAGAGTGTAGGCAATGGGGTCGAAAATGTATGGGGTAGATTTAAAAATGTAGTGTTAGAGTGTTCAGCAGAAGTTTGTGGTTACAGGCGAGTGGGTGCGGAGGAAGAGGAGCGATTGGTGGAATGATGATGTAAAGAGAGTAGTAAGGAGAAAAAGTTAGCATATGAGAGGTTTTTACAAAGTAGAAGTGATGCAAGGAGGGAAGAGTATATGGAGAGAAAAAGAGAGGTTAAAAGAGTGGTGAAGCAATGTAAAAGAGAGCAGATGAGAGAGTGGGTGAGATGTTATCAGCAAATTTTGTTGAAAATAAGAAAAGTTTTGGAATGAGATTAATAAGTTGAGGAAGCCTAGAGAACAAATGGATTTGACAGTTAAAAATAGGAGAGGAGAGTTATTAAATGGAGAGTTAGAGGTATCGGGAAGATGGAGAGAATATTTTGAGGATTTGTTAAATGTTGATGAAGACAGGGAAGCTGTGATTTCGTGTGTAGGGCAAGGAGGAATAACATCTTGTAGGAGTGTGGAAGAGCCAGTTGTGGGTGTAGGGGAAGTTCGTGAGGCAGTGGGTAGAATGAAAGGGGTAAGGCAGCTGGGATTGATGGGATAAAGATAGAAATGTTAAAAGCAGGTGGGGATATAATTTTGGAGTGGTTGGTGCTATTATTTAATAAATGTATGGAAGAGGGTAAGGTACCTAGGGATTGGCAGAGAGCGTGTATTGTTCCTTTGTATAAAGGCAAAGGGGACAAAAGAGAGTGCAAAAATTATAGGGAATAAGTCTGTTGAGTGTACCTGGTAAAGTGTATGGTAGAGTTATTATTGAAAGAATTAAGAGTAAAACAGAAAGCAGGATAGCAGATGAACAAGGGGGCTTTAGGAAAGGTAGGGGGTGTGTAGACCAAGTGTTTACAGTGAAACATATAGGTGAACAGTATTTGGATAAGGGTAAAGATGTTTTTGTGGCATTTATGGATTTGGAAAAGGCGTATGATAGGGTAGATAGGGGGCAATGTGGCAGATGTTGCAGGTGTATGGAATAGGAGGAAGGTTACTGAAAGCAGTGAAGAGTTTTTATGAGGATAGTGAGGCTCAGGTTAGAGTGTGTAGGAGGGAAGGGACTATTTCCCAGTAAAAGTGGGCCTTAGACAAGGATGTGTGATGTCACCGTGGTTGTTCAATATATTTATAGATGGGGTTGTAAGAGAAGTGAATGCGAGGGTCTTGGCAAGAGGTGTTGGGCTAAAGATAAAGAAGCAAATACAAAGTGGGAGTTGTCACAGTTGCTTTTTGCTGATGACACTGTGCTTTTGGGAGATTCTGAAGAGAAGTTGCAGAGGTTGGTGGATGAATTTGGTAGGGTGTGTAAAGAAGAAAATTGAAAGTGAATATAGGAAAGAGTAAGGTGATGAGGATAACAAAAGAATAGGTGACGAAAGATTGATATCAGATTGGAGGGAGAGAGTATGGAGGAGGTGAATGTATTCAGATATTTGGGAGTGGACATGTCGGCGGATGGGTCTATGAAGGATGAGGTGAATCATAGAATTGATGAGGGAAAAGGGTGAGTGGAGCACTTCGGAGTCTGTGGAGACAAAGAACCTTGTCCATGGAAGTAAAGAGGGAATGTATGAGAGTATAGTTATACCAACGCTCTTATATGGGTGTGAAGCATGGGTGATGAATGTTGCAACGAGGAGAAGGCTGGAGGCAGTGGAGATGTCATGTCTGAGGTCAATGTGTGGTGTGAATATAATGCAGAGAATTCGGAGTTTGGAAATTAGGAGGAGGTGCGGATTACCAAAACGATTGTCCAGAGAGCTGAGGAGGGGTTGTTGAGGTGGTTTGGACATGTAGAGAGAATGGAACGAGACAGAGTGACTTCGAGAGTGTATAAATCTGTAGTGGAGGGAAGGCGGGGTAGGGTCGGCCTAGGAAAGGTTGGAGGGAGGGGTAAAGGAAGTTTTGTGTGCGAGGGCTTGGACTTCCAGCAAGCATGTGAGCGTATTTGATAGGAGTGAATGGAGGCATATGGTTTTAATACTTGACGTGCTGTTGGAGTGTGAGCAAAGTAACATTTATGAAGGGATTCAGGAAACCGGCAGGCGGACTTGAGTTCTGGAGATGGGAAGTACAGTGCCGGCACTCTGAAGGAGGGTGTTAATGTTGCAGTTTTATAACTGTAGTGTAAAGCACCCTTCTGGCAAGACAGTGATGGAGTGAATGATGATGAAAGTTTTTCTTTTCGGGCCACCCTGCCTTGGTGGGAATCGGCCGATGTGTTAATAAAAAAAAAAAAAAAAAAAAACCTCCGAAGCCTTATCATTTCAATCACGCCTCCAAAACGCCAAATAACTATCGTTATATACGTAAAAACTTGTAAAAGTTTGTAATTGTATGAAGCCTTAATCAAACTTGCTACATCTATTTGCTTTTAAAACCATTGTAAAAATGTATATACCAGTAAATACAGTGGTACCCCGACTTACGATGGTCCCCAAACACACCCTTTTATGTAAGTTGATTTTTTTAAATGCTTTTGTAAGTGTAATTTTGGGGGTCTAAAAGGACTAGTCTATTTTACATCATTTCTTATGGAGATAAATTTGTTTGGTAATGGCACTTGAACAGCATTCTGGAATGAAAAAATATCGTAAGTCGGGGTACCACTGTATTAAGTTAACCTTGTCGGAAAATCAATTCAAGACTCTTCTCAAAAATCACCTACTCACCCTATACTAAATACTTATACTGTAACAAACTTTCAAACCCAATATTATTTTACTTAAGATAATCTCAATTTGATATGTTCATCCTCCTTAACACTTGTTGCAATTTCATATCATCATATTGTCATTTAAAATCTTATAGTATCATCATTTTCTTAATTTGAAATAAAATATATAACTAGAAGAAACTCTATAAATTTTTCTAGTATTATTATTATACTAGTACGTATAGCATCAACATACTGTAACTTGAAATAAAATATACAACTAGATTAAACTCAACCAATTTCTCTTGTATTGTCTTTTAATAGTATGTATAACCATATTATAATTTAAAATATTACAGAACTAGAATAAACTCAATCATTTTCTTTAGCATTAAGTACTTAGTGAATAAGTCTTTAGAATAAACTGCCCCTAATGCCATGGCATGCCAGTGGCTCTCCTTGCATTACAGTTTTATAATTGTAACTACCAATAACAGTGTACACTTGTAACATGCATCGAAATAAAAATATTATTATTATTATTATTATTATTATTATATACATGGTATAAAATGCTGACAAGTTGATGAATAAGATGCATATAACACTATGAATTTTTCTGATGACACTTTTTGCCTGCTTCATCAGTCAAATACAGAGATGAATTCTGGTGAGATCTGTGTTGGTAAAAGACAAAGTGGAGAGGTAGTGTGATGTACTTAGTCCATCACCTTTTATGCAAGATAATCAGTCTGTGGCACCAAGGGTGATGGACTTATTACATCAGACTACCTCTACACTTCATCTACTTAATCTTCCACCAAATTTGATCTCTCCAGGAGTGTAATTCATCTCCGTATTCTGTATTCCACTGATTAAGGCTGCAGAACAGGCAAAATATTTCATCAGTAAAGATTCCTAGTGCTGCATATATATTCTGAGGGACTATTTGGGGAGTCACTAAAATATAATAATGATCATCGTGTAAGCCTAATAGGATTACTACGTGTGTGTCATTACCGACAGGTACAAACCACCAGCACAAGGAACCCCAGGGGCTCCTGGTGAAGACCCAACAACTGACTACATGAATGTGCTTGGCATGATCTTTAGCATGTGTGGACTGATGATGAGAGTAAGTATTGTGAAGTTTGTATTGTGTGAAATGGAAACCTGTTAAATGTTTTTCACTTGCAAGATTGCGGATTTTTTCTTTCTATTCTATCTGTCAGAAACACTTATAACCTTTACAGACTTTCTTATTTAATAGGTCTTATTCCTGCAGTATTTCCTTTTTAACTGAGGAGACCTGGTCTGAGACTGAGCCATGAGGGCAGTGATACTTGGAAGCATTAACAGATATGATGGAAACACACAGGTCTTCCAAACAATGATTGACACATAGTCAAACGTACATATTTTAAAAAAATCCGTTAGTCATTAAACTTCTCATTTAGGCCCATTTTTACCTCTCTATACATCCCACAGATATGTATCGTTATTTGCAACAATATTTGCATACAGAGAGAGCAAGTGATGTTTACACGTTGTGAATAAGTCACTAACAAACACACACACACACAGAAGAGACAAAAAGACAGACTGATTCATTTAGGCCCATTTTACCTCTCTAACCCGCCTAACGAGCAAAATTCATTCCAGAAGCCTGCTCAAGTGCCATTACCGAACGAATTTACTTCCTTAAGAAATAATGTCACGTAGGTTAGTATATTTCAGACCCCCAAAAATACACTTCCACAAGCACTAACAATATTATACATAAATAATTGTATGATTTCCGGGGTGCTCGTTAGGCGGGGGTCCACTGTAATAGTATTTTATCGATATAGTATTGCAATTACCATAATTAGTGCACAGTATTGTACTGAACATTATTTTTTTGCAGCTAAAATGGTGTGCTTGGGTGGCTTTGTACTGCTCCTGCATCAGCTTTGCCAACTCAAGAGTGAACGATGATACAAAGCAAATGCTCAGCAGCTTCATGTAAGGCTTCAGTTTTTGTAGTTATTCTTATTTTACAGTAATAAACCTGAAGAGTAAGACGGAGAGTAGGATAGTAGATGAACAAGGAGGCTTTAGGAAGGGTGGGGGGTGTGTAGACAAAGTGTTTACAGTGAAACATATAGGTGAACAGTATTTAGATAAGGGTATAGAGGTTATTGTGGCATTTGTGGATAGGTGGATAATGTTGCAGATGTTGTAAATGTATGGAATACAAGGTAGGTTATTGAAAGCAGTGAAAAGTTTTTACGAGGATAGAGGCTCAGGTTAGAGTATGTAGGAGAGAGGGAGATTATTTCCCAGTAAAAGTAGACCTTAGACAAGGATATGTGATATCACCATGGTTGTTCAATATATTTATAGATGGGGTTGTAAGAGAAATGAATTGCTCGGGTGTTGGCAAGAGGTGTGGGGTAAAAAGATAAAGAATCTAACACAGTGGGACTTGGCACAGTTGCCCTTTGCTGACACTGCTTTTGGGAGATTCTGAAGAGAAGTTGCAGAGGTTGGTGGACGAGTTTGATAGTGTATGTAAAAGAAGAAGAAAATTGAAAGTGAATATAGGAAAGAGTAAAGTGATGAGGATAACCAAAAAATTACGTAACAAAAGATTGGATATCAGATTGGAGGGAGAAGGTATGGAGGAGGTGAATGTATTCAGATATTTAGTAATGGACATGTCAGCAGATGGGTCTATGAAAGATGAGCTGAATCATAGAATTGACGAGGGAAAAAAAGGTGAGTGGTGCACTGAGGAGTCTGTGGAGACAAAGAACTTTGTCCATGGAAGCAAAGAGGGGAATGTATGAGAGTATAGTTATACCAATGCTCTTATGTGGGTGTGAAGCATGGGTGGTGAATGTTGCAACAAGGAGAAGGCTGGAGGCAGCGGAGATGTCGTGTCTGAGGGCAATGTGTGGTGTGAATATTATTCAGAGTATTCGTAGTTTGGAGGTGCAAGATTACCAAAACTATTATCCAGAGGGCTGAGGAGGGGTTGTTGAGGTGGTTCGGACATGTAGAGAGGATGGAACGAAATAGAATGAATTCGAGAGCGTATAATCAGCAATGGAGGGAAAGTGGGGTAGAGGTCGGCCTAGGAAAGGTTGGAGGGAGGGGGTAAAGGAGGTTTTGTGTGCGAGGGGCTTGGACTTCCAGCAAGCATGCGTGAATGTGTTAGGAGCGAATGGAGACAAATGGTTTTTAGGACTTGACGTGCTGTTATAGTGTGAGCAGGGTAATATTTATGAAGGGATTCAGGGAAACCGGAAGGCCAGACTTGAGTCCTGGATATGGGAAGTACAGTGCCTACACTCTGAAGGAGGGGTGTTAATGTTGCAGTTTTATAATTGTAGTGTAAGCGTGCCTCTGGCAAGACAGTGATGGAGTGAATGATGCTGAAAGTTTTTCTTTTTCGGGCCACCCTACCTTGGTGGGAAACGGAAGACACACACAAAGTATAGAAGCAACAAGCTTAGGAAAATTTCTGCAGTTGTAAATGTTTCATCTTACTTGGCAAAATTCTTATTACTAACTAGACCAAGTTAGCAAGTTATGCCTAGAAAGTATACCTCAGACACTGGGTCATCTTGGTGCAGTGGTGGGATTTCGGCAACTTTTACCTAGAAGGTAGCGGCCTCTCATCTCGGGAGGTGTGCCTTTCCCAGAGGTTCTTGCTTAACAGAACCCAGCATGCCTTTGGGCATGGGTGGTGGCGATATTTTTCCTCTTGTCTGAATTTGCTGGGGCATATGGCTTAACTTAGAACAAACTACATATAGATGTGGTTTATAGCTAATACATTTACCCTGAATAGTTTTGCTTGCTTTGTGTTCATGGTTTCTGTAATGTGATTGTAAATTAGTCATAATAGTAGTAAGCTGATAATAAGGGTATTAAATTGATAGTGATGTCAGAACCTGTACATTATGTCTAAAGTACTAAATGACCAGATGGTTCTAGTGGTTTGTAAATAAAATGAATCAGTCCTAGAAAGTTTAACATACACTATTATACAAAGAAATATCGCAGCCAGCAGGATTCAAATCCACGTTGTAAGCTGTCTATAAGTATGGCTTAGCGTTCAACTTCTGTTTTTGAATTTGGGAGCTAAGCCACACTTGTGAACAGCTTCCAACATGTGTTCAAATCTTGCTGGATGCAGTATTTCTTTGTATTTACTTCGCTTGTTTCTGTGGGTGCTTTAAGACCTATTGTATACGTATATTATCGTAGGTTGTAGAAGCAACCACCCAGATGTGATTTACACAGATTTTGCAAAGGCTTTGACAAATGCGATCATGGAGTGATAGCGCACAAAATGAGGGCCATAGGCATTACTGGGAAGGTAGGCAGATGGATATTTGAGTTCCTAACACACAGAACACAAAAAGTAGTAGTGAACAGGGCAAGATCCACCATCAGCGAGGTCAAAAGCTCAGTGCCCCAAGGCACTGTCCTGGCACCTCTGCTGTTTCTCATCCTCATAGCAGACATAGATAAAAACATCCAGCACACTTTTGTATCATCATTTGCAGATGACACTAAAATAAGCATGAAAGTCACTACGGTAGAAGACACTGAAAAATTACAGGAGGACATAAGCAGGGTCTTCCAGTGGGCAGTGGAGAACAACATGACGTTCAATGGTGATAAGTTTCAGCTGCTTAGGTATGGAAAAAATGAAGAACTCAAAATGAACACTATATACAAAACGCAAGAGGGTCACCACATAGAACGAAAGGAACACGTTAAGGACTTGGGAATAATTATGTCTGCTGATCTGTCTTTTAAAGACCATAACAAGACAAAGATCACAACAGCCACGAAGATGACGGGGTGGGTATTGAGAACTTTCAAAACAAGGGAAATAATGCCGATGGTGACACTCTTCAAATCGCTAGTGCTCCCTCACTTAGAATACTGCTCTGTGCTGACGGCCCGTTCAGGGCAGGAGAAATATCAGAGCTGGAACAAATTCAGAGATCGTTTACGGCTCACATTGAGCCATTGAAACATCTAAATTATTGGGAACGCCTTCAAGTCTTGAACATGTACTCATTGGAGCGGAGGAGAGAGAGAGACATGATAATATATACTTGGAAAGTACTTGAGGGCCTGGTCCCAAATCTGCACACTGCCATAACAACATACTGGAGTGAGAGATATGGGAGAAAGTGTAAAATAAACCCAGTGAGGAGCAGGGGTACGGTGGGGACAATACGGGAGCACTGTATTAACATCCGGGGTCCCAGACTATTCAACATCTTACCAGAAGATATCCGAAACATCGCTGGAACCAGTGTAAAACCTTCAAGAGGAAACTGGACAAGTATCTTCATCGGGTGCCAGATCAACCAGGCTGTGATGGATATGTGGGGCAGCGGGCCTCCAGCAGCAACAGCCTGGTTGACCAGGCAAGCACCAGACGAGCCTGGCCCATGGCCGGGCTCAGAGAGTAGATACTCTCGAAATTCTTCAAAGGTATATCAAAGGTACTACCATCCTGCCAAGTGAGTGAAAACGAAAGCCTGTATTTGTTTTACATAATGGTAGGATTGCTGGTGTCTTTTTTCTGTCTCATAAACATGCAAGATTTCAGGTACGTCTTGCTACTTCTACTTACACTTAGGTCACACTACACATACATGTACACGTTTATGTATACACACTCATCTGAGTTTTCTTTGATTTTATCTTAATACTTCTTCTTCTTATTGCTTTTCCTTTCATATCCATGGGGAAGTGGAATAAGAATCTTTCCTCCGTAAGCCATGTGTGTTGTAAAAGTCAACTAAAATGCCGGGAACAATGGGCTAGTAACCCCTTTTCCTGTATAGATTTACTAAAAAGAAAAGAAGAAAACCGTCAAAGTGGGCTGTTTGAATGTGCGTGGATGTTGTGCGAATGATAAGAACGAGATGATTGTAGATGTTATGAATGAAAAGAAGCTGGATGTCCTGGCTTTAAGTGAGACAAAGCTGAAGGGGGTAGGAGAGTTTCAGTGGGGAGAAATAAATGGGATTAGGTCAGGGGTTTCAAATAGAGTTAGAGCTAAAGAAGGAGTGGCAATAATGTTGAATAATCAGTTATGTCAGGTAAAGAGGGAATATAAATTTATAAATTCAAGGATTATGTGGAGTAAAATAAAGGTTGGATGTGAAAAGTGGGTTATAGTAAGTGTTTATGCACCTGGAGAAGAGAGAAGTGTAGAGGAGAGAGAGAGATTTTGGGAAATGTTGAGTGAGTTCGTGGGGAGTTTTGAACCAAGTGAGAGAGTACTTGTGGTTGGGGATCTCAATGCTAAAGTGGGTAAAAATGTTGTGGAGGGAGTAGTAGGTAAATTTGGGGTGCCAGGGGTAAATGTAATTGGGGAACCATTAATTGAGCTATGTGTAGAAAGAAGTTTGGTAATAAGTAATACATATTTTATGAAAAAGTGGATAAATAAGTATACAAGTTATGATATAGCACATAATGAAAATAGTTTGTTAGATTATGTATTGGTGGATAAAAGGTTGATGGGTAGGCTTCAGGATGTACATATTTATAGAGGGGCAACAGATATATCAGATCATTATTTAGTTGTAGCTAAGAGTAAAAGGTAGATGGGACAAAAAGAAAATGGCAACAGCAAGTAAGAGAGAGGTAAAAGTGTATAAACTAAGGGAGGAGGAAGTTAGGGTGAGATATAAGCAACTATTGGCAGAAAGGTGGGCTAGTGCAAGTATGAGTAGTGGGGGGGGGTTGAAGAGAGTTGGGATAGTTTTAAAAATGCAGTATTAGAATGTGGGCAGAAGTTTGTGGCTATAGGAGGGTGGGTGCAGTAGGAAAAAGGGGTGAGTGGTGGAATGAAGAAGTAAAGGGTGT
>WNWK01020974.1:0-34851 GCA_009830355.1 Cherax destructor | reverse complement strand
ATGTGTGCACCCCCGCCCCGGGCCCGACTCATGGAACTCAGTGTTCATCAAAACTGCAAGCCCCTATCACGTGCTTTTAACATCCTATGGAAAGGGGCAGGGACACTTCGTCCTGCATTACTAAAAACAACAGACATCCCCCCTCCACAAGGCGGCAGTAAACAATGGGAACTACAGCCCAATAGCGCTAACTCCTTATCAAAAAATCTTTAAAGGGTTCAAAGAAGCAAGACCCCACTCATCTAGAAAACCATAAATTACACAACCCGGGGCAGCAGGTTCGCCCCTGTTGTCCCAACTACTGACCACTATGAAAAGGTCCTGGATTCTGGGACAAACAGAATGCAGATGTTATATACACAGACTTTGAAAAACCCTTTTGAAAAAGTATGACCATGGGGGATAGCACACAAATGGTGATAAAGGAATAACGGGAAAAGTTGGTAATGGATCTAAAATTTTCCCTAACAATAGAACACAAACAGTAGTAGTGGGAAAAAGTCGGGGCAGCTAATGTAAAAAGCTCTGTTCCAAAAGGGCCCGTACTCGCTCCTACCCTTTTCCTCATCCCATATGGACATAGACAGGGATATAACCCCACAGTGGGTCTTCCTTCGATGACCCCCGTCTGTTGACAGTGTCCACCGTTGAAGACACTGCAAGACTCCAAGCAGACATAAACCAAATCTTTAAATGGGCTGCAGAAAACAATATGAAGTTCAATGATGAGAAATTTCAATTACTCAGATACGGAAAACGTGAGGAAATTATAATCTCATCGGAGTACAAAACTAATTCCAACCACACAATAGAGCAAAAAACTAATGTCAAAGACCTGGGAGTGATCATGTCAGAGGATCTCACCTTCAAGGACCATAACACCGTAGCAATCGCATCTGCTAGAAAAATGACAGGATGGATAATGAGAACCTTCAAAACCAGGGATACAAAGCCCATGTTTACACTTTACAAATCGCTTGTTCTATCTAGGCTGGAATATTGCTGCACACTAACTGCACCTTTCAAGGCAGGTGAAATTGCTGACCTTGAAAATGTGCAGAGAACCTTCACGGCACGCATAACTGCGATAAACCACCTCAGTTACTGGGAACGCTTGAAGTTTCTAAACCTGTACTCCCTAGAACGCAGGCGGGAGAGATACATTGTTATATACACATGGAAAATTCTCGAGGGATTAGTACCAAACTTACACACGAAAATCACTCCCTACGAAAGCAAAAGACTCGGCAGGCGATGTAACATCCCCCCAATGAAAAGCAGGGGTGCCACTAGCACGTTTAGGGACAACACAATAAGTGTCAGGGGCCCAAGATTGTTCAACTGCCTCCCAGCATACATAAGGGGGATTACCAACAAACCCCTGGTTGTCTTCAAGCAGGCACTGGACAGGCACCTAAAGTCGGTACCTGACCAGCCAGGCTGTGGTTCGTACGTTGGACTGCGTGCGGCCAGCAGTAACAGCCTGGTTGATCAGGCTCTGGTCCAACATGAGGCCTGGTCACAGACCGGGCCGCAGGGGCGTTGACCCCTGGAATTCTCTCCAGGTAAATTCCAGGTAAACTCCAGTTCTAGTGACTCTCAAGCTGGTCCTAGTGGCATTAAAAGACCAAGAAGGGAAGTAACCCCAGAGAGGGACTTGTTACCTGAAGTCCTTTTGGAGGGGGATTCCCCTTCCAACCACTAACTCCCTGCCCCTGTCATCCTCCCTATCTTTCAGATGCCTGCAACTCTTCAATAAAGGTAAGTAAATGTATATATATATATATATATACAGTGGTCCCTCGGTTTTCGCCGAAAATTCGTTCCAGAATGCTGCTCAAGTGCCATTACCGAACGAATTTACTTCCTTAAGAAATAATGTCACGTAGGTTAGTCTATTTCAGACCCCCAAAAATACACTTGCAACAGCACTTACGAAAATACACTTACATAAATGTTCGAGTTTAGAGATGCACGAAAACCGAGGGACCACTGTATATAGTATTGTTTTTTATTATTTAGTACATGTACATGAATATTTTTGAGTGGAACGGATTAATTGTATTTACATTATTTCTTATGGGAAATAAGGTTTCGAATTACGTATATTTCATGTTAAGTAATAGCTCCTGGAACGGATTAATTACGATAGTCGAGGGACCACTGTATATCTTTTTCCATATTTGTAACCATTTGTTATTTATTTCTTAATACATATTTACTATTACCATTTCCCAACCTTAACTATTTACAGTATATTAGTAATCATTATTTACTTGAAATTTGATTAAAAGCTTTTTACTATTATTCCACTCTACTTTATAAAATTGTGGTAAATTGTGTGACTTATTTTGTATTCTTGTATTAAAACAACTACCTCATTGTATATGTGACTTATTTTATATTTTTTGTATTAGAAGCAACTACCAAATAATTGCAATTATTTGCTTATATTTTTTAAATACCTTTTTATCATTAGCCAATTTCAATCACTTTATTTGCTTAAAATTTGATCAAAACCATTTTTACTATTAGTCCAATAGTTCTTTGCATTCATTTACCTCTTATTGCCTTTTATAAACTAAAAGTTTCAACCAGTGCAATATTGAATCAAAATTATTGTCCATAACAATTTAATACTAGTCATAGAAATTATTCCAACCATTCATTAGCCAGTTCAAATAGTATATCATCAACATTGTTCAAATATCCTATATCTCTGTGAACAATTGTTCAAAATTGTGATAATCCAATAGTCAGTAAGAATTTAATCTAGTACTATATTATTAAGTTTAGCATATTCCATTGTTCTCAAGTCTAGTTATAGAATCACACTAAATCTTATGATTACAGGCATTGATCCTGATATCAACCTATTATTAAATGACTTACATGATTCCAACAGCAACTGTAACTATTACACAGCAGATCAAGCAAAGACATTACTCAGAGCCAACAATAACATAACTATCTTCAATTACAATCTTAGATCTTTGAGCAAACATTATGATGACCTCACAGCACTACTCCAATCCCTACAGACCAATATGTCAATCATCACACTCACTGAGACCTGGCTAAAGCCTGATACTACAGGTGTCTATGCCATCCCAGGTTACACAGCCATTCACAATTGTAGAACAGACCAGCGAGGGGGTGGAATAGCTATGTATTATTCAGATCAACTTGAATGTATCAATAACTCTTGCACAAGGGATGAGCATGGAGAATATATTTTAGCTAAATTTAAATCAAAAGACCTGCAGAAACCCCTCACAGTGATAAACATCTACAGATTACCACAGTCAAACATCCACCACTTTAGTGAAAAATTAGGAAACCTGATAACTGATGCACACATGAACAAAGACCATTTGCTGCTCACAGGAGATTTCAACATAAATCTCCTACATGACCAGGACCTGCAGGTAACTGAATTCACAAACACTATGAGCAACTGCTTGTTACTACCAACAATATCAAAACCTACAAGAATCTTCGAGACTAGTACCTCATTATTAGACCACATCTGGACTAACACTATATCCCCTCTAAAATCAGGCATAATCACAGACAACACCACAGACTACTACCCTACCTTTCTCATAACCAACCTAGGCAAATTGCCCCAAGATATTACAAAAGTTACCTTCAGACTACATAATGAGTCAGCTGTTAATAACTTTATAACAGCTATGACTAACATTGACTGGCATAATGAATTAGAAACATATTCAGATACTAATGAATGCATCAAGAATTTTCTTAAAAAAAACCACCACCTCTATAACAGACATTGCCCTAAAAAAACTAAACAGATCATAGCTAAGAGACTTAACAATCCCTGGCTAACACCCAGCATCCTTAAATCCATTAACAAAAGGCACCAATATGAAAAACAATACAGAAGGGGTCTAATAACCAGAGAACAATCCAAACGCTACTCATCAATCCTTACCAGCCTGATAAGAAGGTCAAAAAAATTGTATTATGAGAACAGACTCCAGACCATAAAAGGTGATATGAAAAAGACCTGGAAAACCCTATCTGCAATTCTAGGAAATAAAAAGATATCCAAGAACAATACCATCAAATTATCAAAAACAGATGAACCCCTACTCTCACCAACTGAGACAGCAAACAGACTTAATGTTTTCTTCTCCACCATAGGAAAGAATCTAGCGAGTAAAATTCCAAGCTCGAACACCAGGCCAACAGACTACCTCACCAACACCTACCCTAATACACTATTTCTAGCTCCTACCATTCCAATTGAAGTCTCGCTCATTATCAACACCCTTAAAAACAAGGCAGGAGACATAAACAGCTTACCACCTTTTATATACAAAAAAGCTTCACAGGTATGTACTGTCACCAATTATATCAACACTTTTCAATAAATCCATTGAAACCTCTATCTTCCCATCAATTCTCAAAATAGCCAGGGTCACCCCGATCCACAAAGGAGGTGACCAAACTGACTTGAATAATTATAGACCAATTTCTAATTTACCACTGCTTTCTAAAATCTTTGAAAAATTAATTCATAGCCAGATCTATTCCTACCTCGTCTCACACAATGTACTCAACCCCTGTCAATTTAGATTCAGGACCAACAAGAGCACAAACGATGCTATTATACACATGTTAGAGTTAATATACACCGCACTTGAGAAGAAAGAAGTCCCGCTGGGAATCTTCATTGACCTACGCAAAGCTTTTGATACAGTCGACCATGATTTACTGCTCACAAAATTAGCACACTATGGTATAAGGGGGCACCCACTCAACTACCTAAAGTCATACCTTAGCAACAGAAGCCAATATGTGTACACAAATGGAACGAACTCTTCCACACAACAAATTACAGTCGGAGTCCCTCAAGGAAGTGTCCTGGTGTGATGTAGTCAGTGTGCTGTGAGGTCTACCTAAGCGGCCACACCTGCCCTTGGTAAATAGCTGTCAGACACGCCTCTCGGATTAAGGCTCAGGTCTTTTGTCTTTTGGACTAGCGTCAGGTCAAAGCACATGGTGCACTCCTCATTGGGGGGGATGCTTGAAGGACCATATAAGGCCTAGGAAACAACTAGAGAGGGACATTCTGGCGGAGCTCTGGCCTGTGTGCAGAGCTCTGGGCTGGAGACATTCTGGCGGAGCTCTGGCCTGTGTGCGGAGCTTTGGGCTGGGGACATTCGGGCAGAGCTCTGGCCTGTGTACAGAGCTCTGGGCATGAGATTCTAGCAGAGCGGCTGTCGGTGTGCAGAGCTCTGGGAGAGAGCTGCTGTAGAGTCTCTGGAGGAGACTGTTGGAGACACTGGGCAGAGTTCTGTTGGAGCAGGTCTTGGGACCTGTGGCTAGAAGTGTGACTGAGTTCCTGTGGTGAACTGTCCTCTGAACTATATATAAGAACATAAGAACATAAGAAAGGAGGAACACTGCAGCAGGCCTGTTGGCCCATACTAGGCAGGTCCTTCACAATCCATCCCACTAACAGAATAATTGCCCAACCTAATTTTCAATTCTACCAAAGAAATAACCTTTGAAGATTCTATTAACTCAAGTGCGAGTCCCACTCAAATCCAACCCCTCTCACTCATGAATTTATCCAACCTAAATTTGAAACTACCCAAGGTCATAGCTTCAATGACCCTACTAGGCAGACTTTTCCACTCATCAACTACCCTATTTCCAAACCAATATTTTCCTATATCCTTTCTAAATCTAAACTTATCCAATTTGAATCCATTATTGCGGGTTCTCTCTTGGAGAGATATCCTCAAGACCTTATTTATATCCCCCTTATTTATATCGTCAGTTGGTTGTATTCCCTGTCTCCTGCTTATATGTACAATCCCCATTTATCTAAACCCAATAGTGTTCTCCTGTTCCCAAATATATTATTGTACAAGGACTTAAATAAACTGTGTTTGAGTGGAATAGTAATATTCACTGCCCCGTTATATTCTTATTACTCTTTATGCTTATACTTTATTTTATTATATTTTATTTTAGGTAGAGAGGGTGAGTAGTGTGGTGGTAATGAGAGGTGATGGTTACCTCCCAGTGACCTCCGCTACCTCCGCTCCTGTCAACCTCACCTCTCCTGCCTACTCACTCCCTCCCTTTACTCCCTATTCCCCGATTATCCCCAGATTCTGTTACCCCCTACATGACATGGTGTCTAAGCGGTGGTGGTTCTTATTATTTTTATAGTAGGAACCAGTCCCATGTGCCTTTTGACTGCTCAGGTTATATTTGTGTTATGCTACCATTTGCTACCATATTTTTTGTGTGTGTGTAAAGTTCAAGTAGATATCTGTGTGATATTATAATCCAAGTGACCTAAGCTGACCCTTTTGACCGCGGGTCTGAGTAATTGTGTGGTTGTAATATTATATTTGGTGGAGTTGTGTGTTGGTTTGGGATAAATGGTGGAGGTTGTGGGTGTTTGGGTGAGACTTTTGTGGGACGCAATTACTGGCCGAAATTGAATATTTACAGAGAAACGAGAAGTCACCCAGTCACCCAGCCCGCCTTGGAAGAATCATCCACAACTGTCACCCATTGAAGAGCTGGCTCTCATGGTCACTTAGCTGATGTGCCCAGTCATCCAGCTGATGTGCTCCAGTTGCTGTATTGCTGCCCTGGTCTGTCATCCATTGTAGTGGGTGTCACCCACCCTGTGACCATCACCCACGGGCCGCAAGTTACCCGCAGTTGCCAGGGATGAGTGACCGCACCTCTGTTAATGATGAGAAGTGACCTCACCTCACCTTGAGCATCTGACCCTAGCCTGCTACTGCTGATGTCGGCTGCTTATGATGCTGCGGTTTACTGAGGCGAGGCTGTCTGATGCTGTCTGCTATGCTGAGACTGGCTGTGTGCTGCTGCCTGCCGTGCTGTGACGCTGAGATGCTGTGGTCGTGCTGTGATGGTGTGGCCGTGCTGCGATGCTGGGGCCGGGCTGCGATGCTGTAGCCATGCTGAGATGTTGGGGCCGTGCTGCGATGCTGTAGCCGTGCTGTGATGCTGTAGCCGTGCTGCGATGCTATGGCCATGCTGCGATGCTGGGGCCGTGCTGCGATGCTATGGCCGTGCTGCGATGCTGTAGCCGTGCTGCAATGCTGTGGCGGTGCTGTGATGCTGCGATGCTGCCTAGCTCGGGAGGAGATGATGGCGGTGATGCTGCAGTGGGTATGAGGGATTCTGTCTGGTGTGCCAGGACAGGAGAATCTACTATGAAGGAGCTGCCATCCTCGGAGATGTGGAAGGAAGCGAGCCGTGGGGATGGACTCCGGCTGCTGGGACCAGCGTGCTGCCATGGGTGGTATGGAGGTGTATGCTGTCATGCTGGCCACCCTGTACGACCAGTATGGGATGTCCTGCCAGCCATGAGAGACAATTAAGAGTGTGAGATGTTCCAGCCTTCTCTGACTTGCCAGAAGTGTTAGTGTTACCTGGGTGGAATAAGGTGACCTTGGAAACGGTCAAGTGATCATGTCTACCTTGTTTATGAGGCCAGTGAATCCTAGTAGTGGCATAGGATAATGGTGGGTCTTAGCTGCGATGCTTGCCCTATCTCGATTTTCAGAAGTTGAAGTGTGTATGTGAAGTGTGTTAACATACGACCTTGGTGGTCGTGATGTGGTCCAGTTGCAGTTACTTGAAAGAATGCAACCCGTTGGAGCAGTTTTCCACGCCAAAGAAGCCTAGAGAGGTTTGGCCCAATGGTTAACGTGCGAGGGTGACTAGCACCGGCTAGTGCATTTCTAGTAGAAGTAGGGAAGGCACTGGAGCCAGATATTTAGTTTTAAGGAGAAATGACGGGTAAGGAGGCTTTGCACAGAGAGCAATTGTTATGCTGGTCACCTGCGAGGTGTACTGATTATGCTGCCTTGTGGTAGTTGAGAAGGCTGATGGAAATATATGTAGTTGAATACTTTTATATTATGTTATGTGTAATTTTGTCTTTGTATTGTAATATAATTAAGGGTTTAGGATTAAAATAGTCTAATAACTTAGGACAAATTGTCCTAGTTCTCAGATATTTTAAACTGGGGGACAAGGGGATGTGATGTAGTCAGTGTGCTGTGAGGTCTACCTAAGCGGCCACACCTTCCCTTGGTAAATAGCTGTCAGACACGCCTCTCGGATTAAGGCTCAGGTCTTTTGTCTTTTGGACTAGCGTCAGGTCAAAGCACATGGTGCACTCATTGGGGGATGCTTGGAGGACCATATAAGGCCTAGGAAACAACTAGAGAGGGACATTCTGGCGGAGCTTTGTCCTGTGTGCAGAGCTCTGGGCTGGAGACATTCTGGCGGAGCTCTGGCCTGTTGGAGCTCTGGGCTGGGGACATTCGGGCAGAGCTCTGGCCTGTGTGCAGAGCTCTGGGCACGAGATTCTAGCAGGCGGTGTCGGTGTGCAGAGCTCTGGGAGAGAGCTGCTGTAGAGTCTCTGGAGGAGACTGTTGGAGACACTGGGCAGAGTTCTGTTGGAGCAGGTCTTGGGACCTGTGGCTAGAAGTGTGACTGAGTTCCTGTGGTGAACTGTCCTCTGAACTATATTGTAAGTTATATTCTGTTTCGTCAGTTGGTTGTATTCCCTGTCTCCCTGCTTATATGTACAATCCCCATGTATCTAAACCCAATAGTGTTCTCCTGTTCCCAAATATATTATTGTACAAGGACTTAAATAAACTGTGTTTGAGTGGAATAGTAATATTCACTGCCCCGTTATATTCTTATTACTCTTTATGCTTATACTATATTTTATTATATTTTATTTTAGGTAGAGAGGGTGAGTAGTGTGGTGGTAATGAGAGGTGATGGTTACCTCCCAGTGACCTCCGCTACCTCTGCTCCTGTCAACCTCACCTCTCCTGCCTACTCACTCCCTCCCTTTACTCCCCTATTCCCCATTATCCATAAGTTTCCTTACCCCCTACATGACACTTGGGCCACTCCTATTCCTCATTTACATAAATGACCTACCGAATGCATCACAACTACTCAAACCCATATTATTTGCAGATGACACAACATATGTCTTCTCTCACCCAAATCCAGTCATACTGGCCAACACTGTTAATACGAATTACAGAAAATATCAACATGGATGACGAAAAACAATCTTACTCTCAATACAGACAAGACCTACTTCATTCAGTTTGGAAACAAAGCCACAAATGTTCCACCCATCACAAGACTCACAGAGGAAAATTCCTAGGAATCCACCTTGACAGTAGTCTTAAATTCCAAACACACACATACAACAAATTTCCAAGAAAATCTCAGACAGTAGGCATATTATCAAAGATACGCTATTATGTGCAACAATCAGCTCTCCTTGCACTATATCATTCACTTATCTATCCTTATCTCACCTATGGAATCTGTGCATGGGGCTCAACAACATTAAATTACCTTAGACCACTCATAACCCAGCAAAAGGCTGCAGTCAGGATGATAAGAAATTCCCACTCTAGACAGCATACTCCACTAATATTCAAAACTCTAAAACTACTCACCGTAGAAAACATTCATACCTATTCATGTGCCTATTACATACATAAAACTCTACATGCTAATATCAACCCTCCGCTCAAAATTCTCCTCAACAACTTTAATAGGTCCACGACCACAACACAAGACACAGATCACTTTTGACATACCGAGTCTATACCAACCAATGTAAAAATTCTGTGCACATAAAGGGCCCCAGAATCTGGAATTTATTACCAGTAAATGTTAAGTTAACCTTGTCTGAAAATCAATTTAAGACTCTTCTCAAAAATCACCTACTCACCTAAACTAAATACTCATACTGTAAACTACTTTCAAAAATGCTCAATGTTATTTTCCTTAAGATAATCTCAATTTTATATTACCATCTTCCTAAACACTTGTTACAATTTAATATCATCATATTGTCATTTTAACAGTATATCATCATATTGTAATTTGAAATAAAATATATAACTAGAATAAACTCAATCAATTTCTCTAGTACAGTGGTACCTCGAGTTACGATATTTTTCGTTGAAATGCTGTTCAAGTGCCATTACCAAACGAATTTATCCCCATAAGGAATAATGTAAAATAGACTAGTCCTTTTACACCCCCAAAAATATACTTACAAAAGCATTTAAAAAAATAAACTTACATAAAAGGGCGATTTTGGGGACCATCGTAACTCGAGGTACCACTGTATTATGTACATACTCTATAAGTCATTAGATTAAGCTGCCCCTAATGCCATGGCATGCCAGTGGCTCTCCTTGCATTTCAGTTTTATGATTGTAACTACCAATATCTATGTATACTTGCAAAGAAATAAAATTTACTTTACTTTACTTTACTTACTACTGTTTCCAAATGCTGTGAAGCTAATGAGGAGAATTCAAATGGATGAGGATAAGGCAGGACTGCAGGGGGATCTGGACAGGCTGCAAGCCTGATCCAGCAAATAGCTCCTGAGTTTAACCCACCAAATGCAAAGTCATGAAGATTGGGAAAGGGCAAAGAAGACCGCAGACAGAGTATAGGCTAGGGGGCCAAAGACTGCAAACCTCATTCAAGAAAAGGACCTTGAGGTGACCATCATACCGAGCACATCTGAGGTACACATCAACCAAATAACCGTTGCAGCACGTGGACGCTGGCAAACCTAAGGATAGTACAGTGGAAAAGCCGAGTTTCGGTCACCTCAGAAATCTAACAATTATGTAAGTTTAATATTGTAAGTGCTTTTGTATGTGTATTTTGGGGTCTGAAAGGACTAATCTAATTTACATTTTCCTTAATGGAACAAATTCGTTCGTAATAGCACTTGAACAGCCTTCTGGAATGAATTATGACCGAAACTCGGGGGTCCACTGTTTTTGACATCTAAGTAGGACTCATTCACGATAATGCACACCAAGGCAAGTAGTAATGAGTGTACTGTACAGTGGACCCCGGCTAATGAACAAAATTCATTCCAGAAGCCTGCTGAAGTGCCATTACCGAACGAATTTACTTCCTTAAGAAATAATGTCATGTAGGTTAGTCTATTTCAGACCCCAAAATACACTTCCACAAGCACTTACAAATTATACTTACATATGTATCGATTTCCGGGTGTTCGTTAGCCGGGGTCCACTGTATATGCATTGTATAGCTACAATAAATGCTATTCACCTCTCACCCTACATTAAAATTACAAATATTTTAAGGTAAGTAATGAGTGTACTGTACAGTGGACCCTCGAGTTTCGTAAAAACTTCATTCCAGAAGCCTGCTCAAGCGTCATTACTGAACGAATTTACTCCCTTAAGAAAAAATGTCAAGTAGGTTAGTCCATTTCAGACCCCCAAAAATACAATT
Source organism: Cherax destructor (assembly GCA_009830355.1). Taxonomy (NCBI): domain Eukaryota; kingdom Metazoa; phylum Arthropoda; class Malacostraca; order Decapoda; family Parastacidae; genus Cherax; species Cherax destructor. The sequence continues at coordinate 23,487 of WNWK01020974.1, read as the reverse complement.
ACAAAAGCACTTACAATATTATACTTACATAATTGCACGATTTCTGGGGTTTACGAAACTCGGGGGTCCACTGTATGTGTATTTTTTTTATTTTCTGTAATATGTAAGAGTTATGCAAATTAAAACAAAATTATCAAGTTGGAGTTTCCTTTTTGTTTATTTTTTTCTTTCTAATACAGTGGTACCTCTACTTACAAGCTTAATTCGTTCCAGACGGCTATTCAAGTGCCGATATCGAAGGAATTTGTTCCCATAAGAAATAATGAAAATTAGGTTAATCCATTTCAGACCCCTAAAAATACACTTACAAAAGCACCTACAAAAATACACTTACATAATTGTTCGAGTTGGGAGCTGCTCGTAAGTAGAGGTACCACTGTATACGTATTTAATTCACCATTTGGCATCGTTACAAGTGGGCAGAGCTAGCTGTAGCAGAGGGAGAAGCAAGCAGTGTCTCAGTAACTCATGATTCCTCAAAATGCATGACAAAGGAATAACAGGAAAAGTTGGTAGATGGATCTATAACTTTCTGACAAATAGAACACAAAGAGTAATAGTAAACAGAGTAGAGTCTGAGGCAGCTACGGTCAAAAGCTCTGTTCCATAAGGCACAATACTCGCTCCCATTCTATTCCTCATCTTCATATCTGACATAGAGATGTAAGCCATAGCTCCATGTCTTCCTTTGCTGATCACACCCGGATTGCCATGACAGTGACCTCCATCGAAGACTCCGCAAGACTCCAAGTGGACATAAACCAAATCTTCAAATGGGCCACTCAAAACAATATGAAGTTGAAAATGAAGAGAAATTTCAACTACTCAGATATGGAAAACTTTAGGAAATTACAGTGGAACCCGATTTTCGAACATAATCCGTTCCAGGAGCTTGTTCTAAATTCAAAATGTTTAAAATCAAATCAATATTTCCCATAAGAAATAATGGAAATACAATTAATCCGTGCCAGAAACCCAAAAATATTTAAAAAAAAAAAATACATTTTAATGAGATTAATTATATAGTGGTCCCCGAGTAACGAAAAACTTCATCCCAGAAGCCTGCTCAAGTGCCATTACTGAGCGAATTTACTCCCTTAAGGAATAATGTCACATAGGTTAGCGTATTTCAGGCCCCCAAAAATACACTTCCACAAGCACTTACAATATTATACTTACGTAATTGTACGATTTCCTTGGTGTTCATTACTGGGACCACTGTAGTTCTACATACACATAAGAATTATACATAGTAAAGATATACAGTGGTCCCTCGGTTTTGGTCATCTCCAAACTCGAACATTTATGTAAGTGTATTTTGTAAGTGCTTTTGCAAGTGTATTTTTGGAGGTCTGAAATAGACTAACCTATGTGACATTATTTCTTAAGGAGTAAATTCATTCGGTAATGGCACTTGAGCAGCATTCTGGAAAGAATTTTCAGCGAAAACCGAGGGTCCACTGTAGTGTTAAATAAATGCATGTACAGTACTATTTAAATATTTAAACAAATAAAATAACATTTTTACTTACCTTTATAATAATAATAATAATATAATATTTTTATTTCGATGCATGTTACAAGTGTACACTGTTATTGGTAATTACAATTATAAAACTGTAATGCAAGGAGAGCCACTGGCATGCCATGGCATTAGGGGCAGTTTATTCTAAAGACTTATTCACTAAGTACTTAATGCTAAAGAAATTGATTGAGTTTATTCTAGTTCTGTATTATTTTAAATTATAATATGATTATACATACTATTAAAAGACAATACAAGAGAAATTGGTTGAGTTTAATCTAGTTGTATATTTTATTTCAAGTTACAGTATGTTGATGCTATACTAGTATAATAACAATACTAGAAAATTTATTGAGTTTCTTCTAGTTATATATTTTATTTCAAATTAAGAAAATGATGATACTATAAGATTTTAAATGACAATATGATGATATGAAATTGCAACAAGTGTTAAGGAGGATGAACATATCAAATTGAGATTATCTTAAGTAAAATAATATTGGGTTTGTAAGTTTGTTACAGTATGAGTATTTAGTATAGGGTGAGTAGGTGATTTTTGAGAAGAGTCTTGAATTGATTTTCCGACAAGGTTAACTTAATATTTACTGGTAATGAATTCCAGATTCTGGGGCCCTTTATGTGCATAGAATTTTTACATTGGTTAGTATGGACTCGGGGTATGTCAAATAGTGATCTGTGTCTTGTGTCTTGGTCGTGGGACCTATTAAAGTTGTTGAGGAGAATTCTGAGCGAAGGGTTGATATTAGCATGTAGAGTTTTATGTATGTAGAAGGCACATGAATAGGTATGAATATTTTTATGGTGAGTAGTTTTAAGGTTCTGAATATAGGTGGAGTATGCTGTCTAGAGTGGGAATTTGTTATCATCCTGACTGCAGCCTTTTGCTGGGTTATGAGTGGTCTAAGGTGATTTAATGTTGTTGAGCCCCATGCACAGATTCCATAGGTGAGATAAGGGTAGATAAGAGAATGATATAGTGCAATGAGGCTGGTTGTGGCACATAATAGCGTATCTTAGATAATATACCTACTGTCCTTGAGATTTTCTTGGAAATTTGTTGTATGTGTGTTTGGAATTTAAGACTAGTACTGTCAAGGTGGATTCCTAGGAATTTTCCCTCTGTGAGCCTTATTGAAGATTGTTGATGGCATATGGAAGATAGGGAGGAGGAGAGAGGGCTTAGTGTTTGGAAGGGAATCCCCACTCCTGCATGCCTGCACACTCCCTGCATGCCTGCTACACTCCCTGCATCCCTGCTACACTCCTGCCTTCCTGTTGATTTACTTTTGCTATATATCCTGGCAACATCAGACTTCTTGATTTGTTCCTTCTTATGGTGTTTCTCACTTTCTTCACCACAGGGGTACCACTAGGAACTTTCTTGGGACCCATGGTAGTTTATTTCACAGTCGCACTTAATGAACAAGCTCCAAACACAATTAATTGTGAAATGTTTGAATGAGCGTGCAGGGTAGTGTTCACTCAAGAGTAAACAATGCTAGACTGGCTGGCTCACGGTGCTTGCGCGCCTGGGCGGACAGGTCTGGTACGCACTTGTTTGATTGGCAGGACATGTTCGATTGCGACAAAATTTTTTTAAAAAAAGTGTTCGAATTCTGATTTGTTCGATTGCCGAGGTGTTCGAAAATGGGGTTCCACGTAAAGTGTATCAGGGTATACGACAAATTCTAACCATACAATAGAGCAAAAGTAAAGTACTGGGAACGGTTGAAGGCCCTTGATCTGTATTCCTTGGAGCCCAGGGAGAGAGATACATGATAATATACACTTGGAAAATCCTAGAGGGATTAGTACCAAACTTGCACACAAAAATTACTCCCTATGAAAGCAAAAGACTGGCAGGAGATGCAACATTCCCCAAATGAAAAGCAGGGGCGCCACAGTACACTGAGAGACAACACAATAAGTGTCTGGGGCCCAAGACTGTTCAACTGCCTCCCAGCATACATATGGGGATTATGAATAGACCCCTGGCTGTCTTCAAGAAGGCACTGGACAGGCACCTAAAGTCAGTACCTGACCAACCAGGCTGTGGTTTGTATGTCAGTTTGCATGTGGCCAGCAGTAATAGCCTGGTTGATCAGATCCTGATCCACCATGAGGTCTGGTCTCAAACCTAGCAGCGGGGCATTGACCCCGAAACCTCTCCAGGTAAACCCCACTAAAAAATATTATGATTATAGTATTACTATCAATAAAGGTTATCTACCTATCATATTTATTCCAGAAAAGTATTAGGTAAAACAAATAATGTAGAAGCATGATAAAGACGCCCAAATTAATAAAAACTGACATTATATGGAGAGGTATTGAGGGGGGCAGAGCTATACAAGAGAGGAAGAAGGCACAGAGGTGTGAGCTTGCAGCACTATAAAATATTTTATATTTATACTATTACTATCAACAAAGGTTATCTAACTACCATATTTATTCCAGAATAATATTAGGTATAACATAAATAATGTAGAAGCATGATAAAGATGCCCAAATTAATAAAACTGACATTATATGGAGAGGTATTGAAGGGTGGCGGCAGGAAGGGTGTAGGATAAAAAAAAAGTGATTACGACCATTACAGAAAACATTATGCATTATGCGCCTGAAGGGTAACTATAGAAGATCACTTATCTTATGCAAAGACTGATAAAAGTCGATTTTCTCGATTTTTTTTCCCAGTTAATCAGCTATGCATGTTTCCTGGAGTATCTCAGAAGTAAGTTATTGACCAATTCATGTTGTATCACCATTAATAATGAATGGATTTAAAGGATTTTCACAGTAAACATAAAACTGGTTGTTTTAATTTCGGTAGTGATATTTCTGAGTATCAGTAAGGGTGATTCCTTGATTAGCGACTAATTCGTTTCACGTGGTCTTAGGAATGGAACTCCATTGGTAAGTGAGGAAAGGCTGTATATGATAAAGTTTAATTGGTAAATTACACGCAATAAGTGGACAGTTAGCACTTTTCACTGATGAGAAGCACTTCACAGCTTCTCTTAGGCTTTGAACAACTGCCATCATCACTACTTTTGTGTTTTTGTGACCATTATTAAGCAAAATTAAGAGTTATTTTCCAACCACAGTAAACCACAGATAACTGAAACAGTGGAAACCAAATCTATGGATATGGAGGTTCTACTGTATATGAATCTCTACTGTCTCCAGCCTCCTCTTTGCAACATAAAGACTGTGCCTCACATCCTTATAAAATAACCATATAACTGGGCCTGAATGTATTTGGGCAGTGGATTGAATCGCTTAAAATTTAGTGTCTTTTGTAATATTTTGAATTTTATGCAGAAATATAGTACTGTATTTTCTTAACAATTTTAAAGAATTTTTGTTTCCAGATTGCTAAGGTAATAGACTATGCTTCTCTTGCTTACATTATGTTCATTATTCATCTCAAAGAACAACATAGCCATTTGGTGTTTTATACAACAGATAAAATAATGTAAATGCTTTGTTTTGGAATACCTGTCATTAAGAATGTTTTGTGTGTGCAGGTGTGATGTCATCAGTCCGTGTGACGTCACTAGAGGTGCCAGTACATGCAGTTCGTTACTCCAACCAGACACTCATCTGTCAGTATGACCTGGGCAACCGCAAACTTTACTCCATCAAGTGGTACCACAATATGGAAGAATTTTTCAGGTACTGGTAATGCTTAGCAATTTGTAGTTAACTTTATGCTCATAAACAATCCTAATTATAGCAAGTGCTGAATATGTTTTCTTTATGTTCCCTGCTAGTACTGTTCTGTGCTTTTTTTCACTTAATAAACGGTGCTGCTCTTAATAACTTATACTGATACTTGTATGGACTGATTATTTAAAGTTAATGTTGGAAATACTGTACAGTAGTCCTCGTTTTCGCCAAAATTCGTTCCAGAATGCTGCTCAAGTGCCATTACCGAACAAATTTACTTCCTTAAGAAATAATGTCACGTAGGTTAGTCTATTTCAGACCCCCAAAATACACTTGCAACAGCACACGAAAATACACTTACATAAATGTTCGAGTTTGGAGATGCACGAAAACCGAGGACCACTGTATTTAATTATAAAACCAGTTGAATGTTGAACAATACCGATTAGTCAATATATTTTCTGCATAATTTGATTGCAATTTTGCAATTTAATTTTGATTAGCAGTCTGTAATCTTTGATTAGCACACCATAAATTTGAGGAAAATATGTCCTGCTGCGGATCTTTCCTCTGCCTGGCAGCTAGCCTATGAGCTTCGGCATTGTTTATATAGGAGAGGCCTAGTCTCATTTATAATGTAAATAAATTTCACATGCCTCTACTTCTCCATGCATATATGCTTATACATCACTCACTCAGTATGTCTACCATCAATTTTTTATCTTTTATCAGCCCACATAGTACCTGAGAGGAATGAGGAATATGAGTGATGCTGGAGGTGCCAAGAAAAACATAATCATGAAAATCTGATTTTTTAAAATTGAGGTTTTAGATAAGCTTAACCCTTTGAGGGTCAGAGGCCCTCTCCCAAACTTGTTCTGAGGGTCGAAAAAGTTTCAGAAAAAAAAAAATTCTTATGAAATGATAGAGAATCTTTTTCCGATCATAACGCCTACCAAAATTATGAAATTTGATGTAAAACTAACGGAGTTATGCTCTGAAGTTAGCGGTTCGATGACATTTACGCATCGGCGATTTCGCCCATTTTGAGTCCTATTTTCGGCAAATTCGAAAGGTTTCAGTCTACTAAAATTATAGCTATTTTGCGAGAGTTCCATTTGTTCTATCAATTGAGTATAAGAAATCGCCAATTTACCGATTTCAACTAGTACCCAATAAGGTGGTCAGAAATTGGCAATTTGGGCCCAAATTTTACACAAATTTCAAAAGATGCCAATTTCAAAATAGGGTCCAGAATAAATGAGACAGACATTCCTGGCACTCAAATAACATTTTATCTGTTCATTAGTCACGTCTCCAGGCCCCTCTTACATTACTTTTGCTTTCCATTTTGAATTTTTATTCTCACAAAAAAATAGAAGATTTACTGTTATGTATACAACTGCATCATTGTAGAAACGGTATAAATAATATCAGTGCACTTGTGCAAGAATATTAGACATGCCAGTTGATGTGTATTGACGCATGGCGTGATTTGTTTACTTTTGACCATCGACAAAAATCGAACATTTTCGCTACTTTGCGCTCAGTTTCAAGGTACTTGTCATCGAAAACCAATCAAAATCATCACCATTTCTGAAATATATCGTCCATTCTATCGAATGAGACCAAGAAAACCAGAATACAACCACCAATACCATACGAAAATACACCCAAAAGCCCTGTTTTATACCAAAAAAGGTCGGATTTTTTCTCGTTATGCACTGCGTGCTTCAGGATTTTTTTATACTGCGCACACTGACCACAGACCCATTTTTTTCATATGTAGGCCTGCCAGTTTTTTCCACCAGATTTGAAGGCACTAGAATTTAGGCGACAAGGACGGACCCCTGGCTGCAATGACGTACTAGCAGGGACTGACCCTCAAAGGGTTAAAAGTGCGAGTTAATGATGCAGTTATTCATATGATTAAAAAGAATGAGAAGATAAGAGCTTGTGCAGTGAATAACCAAGTTGGGACCTGAAAAGAATAACACATAGATCACAACAGATAAATAAGAAAATTGTTAGAGATAATTGGGTAGAAAACCAAAACAAAGGTGTCCCCCTTAATATGCTCAAGTGTAAGCCCATGCTTGCTTATTGCTCCAAGAATCCTTGCTTTAAAAAGTAAAAACAAAACAAAAGCACTTTGCCTGTTACATGAAATTCAACTAGACATCATGGATGAATTAGTCCTTGTTTATTGACTGGTTCAAGAATAAGAATAAGAAGTTTATTTAGCATGATACATGTTCGTACAAAGAAGTATGACAATTGAGTGTACATGCTGAAAGCCCCTTTATATGCAGAGCATTTCAGGAAACAAGACTAACAATAACAGTATGAGTAATTTTGTACATATGATCACTTAGGTGAATGTAATTTTAAATTTAAACCCAGGAGTGCCAAGTTCTGGGAAAATTTAACACGGGTTGTCCTCCCTTGCCAGAATTGCATGGAAAGAAGGGGAATCAATTAATCTAATTTCACAGGTTTTTCTCTCAAAAAGAGAGTCAGGTCCAGGAAATTTTGATGTGGAAAAAGGGGGTTGCCAGGTGAGGATTTTTGAAGATTTGGACCAAAAATGTGAATGAAGCCCTTTAGAAACGAGGGAGGAAGTAAGAACTGCAGATGAAAATGCTGGAGGAGTTTCATTTCCCAAATAGAAGGGTGAGGATAAACAGAGCAAAGGAAGAAGAACCTGCAGATAGATAGTTAACATTGCAACAGTTAATGAGCACTTCCATGCTATTGGTAAAATTCCAAATTTTTTTCACTGAAGAGGACCCTGACACATATAGAAGCACTTTTCTAAGGGGTCTTGGAGCTGATGGCCTTACCTTTAGCTTTTAAAATACATCAGGATAAAACAGACCAGATATGCAATGCAGCCACAGCAATCCATTTCAAGTATTATCTAATAACAGCTCTGCACCTCAGCATCCACCTTGGCCCACTAAAACAAGCTATCCCTTTTTTTTTTGCCTTTCAAGAGCATCAACACATCAGCAACCAGAATTTAAAATAAAAACAACTGTTTTATATAACATTTAAACTATATGTTTTGTATTTTAATGTACATGTGTTCAGTGATGTACAACTCATCTGCTAAATTATATTATTAAATATTTTTTTGGGGGGGGGGTTGTTTTTTTAAGGTACAAATAAAAAAAGTAACTATTTTTTCCATATTTTTCCCCCGTTCAGTTAACACTTTTTTTGACTAACATACTGTTTTGGAACAAAAATTCCCTTTTTAATTTTACGGTTAATTTTTATTATTATGAGGATGTAAAATTTGTTGGTGGTTAATATATTATTGAAAATAAATAATAATGTGTTTTTGCAGGTGCTCATTTGATGTAAAGAAAATGGAAATGGTAAAAAAAGGTTTTTCCTTTTAGGTACATGCCAGAAGAGAGCCCATCCATAAAAGTTCAACCCAATGTTAAAGTTATTTAAGTAGTCCAGCTGAATCTTGTTAACTGTATTCACACTTACTACTGTGTATACTTATCATACAGAACACTCAGTGAAAAAAATTTTTGGGGTCAAACTCTTTTGGGGAAAACTGCAACAGAACATATACATAACACAAGAAACAAGTACAGTGGAACCCCCATTTTCGATATTAATCCCCCAAAAAGGGGGTTTTTTTAAACGAAAAAAAAGGGGAAAGAATCAATTTTCCCCCCCAAGAAATAATGGAAAAAAAATTTTGGGGCCCCAAACTTCCAAAAAAAGTTAAATAAAAAAATTTTTTAAAAATTAAATAAAAATAATTTAATAAAGAATACCTAAATACACATGCAAATATTGAACAATAACATGTCCCCTTCATTAATTTTAAAAGTTGTTGATGTGTGGAGGGGGGAAAGGGGGGGGAGTATGCTATGTTTGGAAGGGGGGAACCTTCCATTAACACTGCAGGTACCAAGTTCTTTTCTGGGGTTTGGGTTTTTTTGAATGCTACACTCCCGCATGAATGCTACACTCCCTGCATGAATTTTACTCCCCCATAATGTTCCTCCCTGCATGAATGCTACACCCCCCGAATGCTACACCCCCCGAATCCCACTCCCCATCCTACTACACTCCCTGCATCTGCTACACTCCCCACCCTTTCTACACCCCCCGCACCCTTTTCTACACCCCCCGCATCTTTGCCCACCCCCCGCAGGGTCTACACTCCTGCATGCCTATACACTCCCTGCATCCTTGCAAAACCCCCCCTCCCCCACACTCCCTGCCCTTGCTACCTCCCCACCCTTTTCTACACCCCCCCCGCATCCTGCTACACCCCCCCGCACCCCCGCTACACTCCCGCACCCCCGCTACACTCTCTGCATTTTTTCTACCCCCTGCACCCCCGCTAATTTCCCGCATGCCTGCCCCTCCCGGGGTCCCTTCCCCTCCCTGCATAAATGCTACACCCCCGCATAAATTTTTACTCCCCCCACATTTTTTTTCCACAGGTTTTGCACTAGGATCTTTCCTTGGACCCATGGTAGCTTATTTAGCAGTTGCAAGCACTAAAAAAAGGGGGGAAAATGACAATATACGGGGATGAATGCGTGGGGGTGGGGGGGTGTTCCCCAGAAACAGAAAGGGACGGGCGCCCCCCGGGGGTGCGTCAGCTGGGCCCCAAAACGGACACGTCCGGAGGGTTTCGGTCGAAGCAAACATCGTAAGTCAAAAAAAACTTCGTTATAAATATGGGGTTCCGAAAATAAGAAGATGATAACATCAAAAGGGGGGGTTCCACTGTTTCTTTATATAGACATTTTTGGGACTTAATCTCATTTCTTGGCTGTCATCTGTGTTTGTCCCATACTACCTAAGGGGGGGCCAATCATGTAGGGGGATTTTTTCCCCCTTAGATTTAAAAAAAATTCCCCTTTTTTCCCCGAAATGCTCTCTTGGGGGCTTTCTATATAGTACATCACTGGGTCAGCTATGGTGGGGTATACTTTTTCCCCTTATACTTTAAAAAAACAATTATTTTTAAAGGGGGCGCATTGTTATGGTTCCTAAAGGGGTCTCTCCGGCCCCCTCCATCCTGATGGTCCCAATCACGGCCGCCTAGCTCAACACACATGTATATATTTGAAAGACTTTTAAAAAAAGCATTATCCCCAGCCCCTGCAGGAGTCGAACCTGCACCCCTATCAAAATGCACAGTTTTTTGGCCACTCAGCTAAAGTACCAACTGATACACTGTGTGCGGGTTTAAAAACCCCTGCGGGGGAGAAAAAAAAAAAACCTTTTGAAAGGGTTCTAAAATTTGCCCCGCCCAGCTAGCCCCCCATGTTTGTAAATTTTCCCCCGTTTGGGAATTTTAAAACCCCGTGTAGCCCCAGGATATTTTTGGGGTTTTTTTGAGGGGGTTTTCTTTTAAAACCCCAATGGTTAAAAAAACCCCCCGCGAGGGAAACGTCCCTCAGTATATATGTTATTACTACATTTTTTCTTATTAACATGTTGTGATGCCGTCCTGGCCTGGAACAGTTCACTAATACCCGGGCTGGAACAACACTTAAAAACCCCCCCCCCCGACTTTTGGGGGCCGCCCCGGACCAGTTCTTGATAATGGCACTGGATGTACCGAAACATCGTCTAAACAATTTCTATAACCTTGAGTTAGGGGAAAAGTTCTACTTAAAAAAATGTTTACCCTTTTACTTGTCTGAAAAATGCCCCAAACCCACTTGTGTGGCCTTTAAAAAAAAAAAAAACACAATGCCGAAAATAGTTAATGGCCAAAAAAGGACCAAAAAGTCGTCATAAGTTTCATTTTTATATGAGACTGAAAAAAAATTTTTTTTAGATAAAAAGGGTTAGAGAAAGGAAAAGTTTTAAATTGGGGCACATATGCAACATTTTGGGGATCTTTTTTAAATTTTTCCCCAAAAGGGGTTTATAAAATTTGGGGAGAAAAAAAAGGGGGTTTGGGTTTAGCCCTCCCGGAAAATGGGGCCTAAGGTTTAAAAAAAGGGGAAAAAATTCCCCAAATTTAGACAGGTGGTAAAACAAGGGGGGGCATCATCCCCCTTTAAAAAAGAACCCCCCAAAAATTTTGGGGCAAATTTTAAGAACCCTTTTTTATCAAGATCCCAAGAAGTTGTTTTTGGGGCGGGGTGTAGATGAATGGTTCAGAGAACCGACAAGTTGTTAAATTAGACTTCTTGGGATCTTGATACAAAGGGTTTTCCCCAAAATTTGCCCCAAACCTTTTTGGGAAAAGGGCTTTCTTGGGGCTAGTGGATGATACCACTAGACCCCCCCTCCTCCTCTTCATCTCACCTGTCTACAGTATATAAGCCTTCTTTTTGCCTTATGTTGTATTTACTTCAAGATTAGGACGGGAAAACCCCCCGGCCGGGGGACTGATTACCTCAAACTCCCCTTTTTACTTTCTACTTTGTTTGGGGTGATAAAAACTGTGTGGGAAACTTTCCCCCCAAAAAAGATACCCAAAATGTTTCATATGTGTCAATTTTAACCCCAAAATTTTTTTAAAAGGGCCGGAAAGCCAGCGGAAGGCCTCGGCCCGGCCCCAAAAACCCGCGTCAGGACACACTCCCTGTTGCCCAAAAAAATTACCCCAACCAAACCCCATGAAAAAAGGGGTTTTTGTGTATTGACGGCCCCATTATGACCTACATACGTAAGCAGCCACGACCCCTCATTGGGGTTTTTTGGCATTTCATGGTAAAACGTTTCGCCCACCAGCGACTTTAAACTAACCGAATTAATAAAAGTCTTAATAATAAAATAAAACCCTACCATTTACATCCCCCCCCTGTGGGTACACCCCGACCCTTGGGGAGGCCATGAATTACACATTTTGGGGGCCGGGTATCGTTGTTGTGGAGAGGGTTTCCCCCCAAACCCGTGGCTTCCTAGTCCAATAGAAAAAATGGTTGAAGATCGGAGAGTTTGAGGAGTAAAAACCCCCAGTATGGTATCAATTTGGGAAAAATACCGACAGATTGTTTTAGATAGACACGTGAAAAGACCGGGGCATTTTTTTTAAAAAGTTTGGGGGCCTGGGACCTTGATAAAACCCCGGCCGGGCTTTTTTTAAAAAAACCTGGCGTTTGCTCACTTTTTTTCTAATATTTTCCATAAAAATCACATCGACCCGGCCCCGGGGGACTGACTACCTCAAACTCTTTCTGATCTTCAACCACTTGTCTCTATTGGACTGAGGAAGCCACTGGTGGGCGAAACTTTCCCCAAAAAAAAAGATACCCAAGTACGCACATGTGTCTAAGTCATCATCCGGGGGGTTCTCTGAACCAGTTCCCCAAGATTACCATGACCCTCATGCCCGCTGACATTACCATCCCCCTCATCCCCGCTGACTTTTTAATGACCCCCATGCCCCTCCCCTTTCCATCCCCCTCATGCACCTTTTAACATTACCATGACCCCATGCCCCGGCATTACCATCCCCCTGGCACCGCTGACATTACCATCCCCCTCATACCGCTGACATTCCCCCCCCCCTCATCCCCCGAAACATTACCATCCCCCTCACCCTGACTTTCCCCATCCCCCTCATGCACCGCTGACATTACCATCCCCCATGCACCGCTGACCCGGGGCCCTCATGCACCACTGACATTCCAAAAACCCCCCATGCACCGCTGACATTTTTTGCCCCCTTTTTCACCCTTAAACATTACCATCCCCCCGGGGCCACCGCTGACATTACCATCCCCCTTCCCCTTCGCTGACATTACCATCCCCCTTCATTCACCGCTGACATTCCATCCCCCCTCATCCCGCTGACATTACCATCCCCCTCATGCACCGCTGACATTACCATCCCCCCATCCCCCGCTGACATTACCATGACCCCTAAATTGCCGCTGTTTTTCCATCCCCCCTCATGCACCGCTGAATTACCATGACCCTCATGCACCGCTGACTTTCCCCATCCCCCTCACCCCGCTGATTTTTCCATGACCTTTGCCCGGGGCGCATTACCATCCCCCCTCATGACCGCTGACATTACCATGCCCCCTCATGCCCGCGAAAACAGGCCCCCTCATGCATCGCTGACATTCCATGACCCCTCGCCCGCTGACTTACCATCCCCCTTCATTCCCCCCCGAATTACCATCCCCCCTCCCCACCGCTGACATTACCATGCCCCCTCATGCCCGCTGACATTACCATCCCCCTCATGCACCGCTGACTTACCATGACCCTCATCCCCCCGAATTACCATCCCCCCTCATGCACCGCTGACATTACTAATATCCTGTTACTGCTTATTGCTCTGGTGAATTTTCCCCAATCATAAGCGCTAAACCCATGACTGGTGAATTATTATAATCATAAAAAAAGGCAAAAACCCACGACTCTGGTGAAGAGTCAAGTCACTTTACCATCTGTGGAGATGTGGGTCATCGTCTCATAATACACTTTTTTAACCCTGACACTCATAATTTTAAACTCGCATAGTTATGATTCAGATTGAAAAGAAAGTTATAATTTAAGAATCGAAATGACTGGATGACGTGAATGTGTTGACGGGGAGATGGATGCGGGGGGGGGCGGGTGGATGCTGGGGCGGCAGATGGATGCTGGGGCGGCAGATGGATGCTGGGGGCGGCAGAGGGGTGCGGGGGGGGCAATGGATGCGGGGGGGAAAATGGATGATGGGGGGCGTGGATGCTGGGGCGGCAGATGGATGCGGGGGGGGGCAGATGGATGCGGGGGGGGGCAGATGGTGCGGGGGGGGGCAGATGGATGCTGGGGGGGCGGGATGGATGCTGGGGGGCAGATGGATGCGGGGGGGGGCAGATGGATGCTGGGGGGCAGATGGATGCTGGGGGAGGCAGATGGATGCTGGGGGCGGCAGATGGATGCTGGGGGCGGCAATGGATGCTGGGGCGGCAGATGGATGCTGGGGGCAGAAGGGGGGGGGTGGGGGCACATGGGTGCGGGGGGGGCGGGGGGGGCAGTGGGCGGGAAAGGGGCTGGGGACAGAAGCTGGGTGGTTGAATGCGGCAATTGGATGCTGGGGGCAGTTTTTAAAAAATAATAATAATTTTAAATCTTTATTTCTACAAGTATATGATAAAAACTTTAAAAAATAGCTGACATCAAGACATACTTTTAGAAAACCCCCGGGGGTTTGAAAAAAAATTTTTTGGGAACAGGTTAATTTTTTTCCCCCCGGGTTAAAACCCACAATGGCGCCCCGGTACATACAGTAGTGTACAAATTAATTGGGCCCCGGGGAAATTTTGTGATTATTTCCCCTGTCTTAGTCTCCGACTTAATTAAAGTAAAATTTTGGGGTTTTTTTTTTTCAGAAGAGTTTGCTACCAACGTCTGGCACCCATCCAGCTGTGGTGTTACCCCCCGATTCTTTTTCAATACTACAACAGCTGTTGTTCTGTAAAACTACTCCTGCAAGCGTGTTCCGTGAATAATTTGGGTTTCCCCTTTCCCTTCATGATTACTGCTGAAATTCATGATGGATGTTACACCTAGGAAGCGTGAAAGTTTTTAGCTCTTGAAACATGCTGATTGGGGACAGACGCCACTGAAAATTTGAAGCTAGCAAAAACAACTGTTGGTCGATTCTTAAGAGGTGGCGACACCGGTGAGTGGGCCTTGTCGGGAAGACGTGGGGAAAAAACGAAACCCCAAACCTCACGATGACAAGATTATCAAAATAGTGTAAAGGGGCCCCCCAAAAAATCAGCAAAGATTTAAAAAAAAAATTTGGGGGTTCATCTGGCGTAAATGTTGATTCTTCAATTGTTCGACAAAAGGTCCTTGAAGTTGGCACAACTACCAAAAAATCGGTAAAGAAACAATTATTGACTGCTGCTAAAGAAAACATTTGGGTTGGAAACCCCGATCAAAAGGGGGTGGAAGTAAAGAAGGGAGCAAATTTAAATTTTTTAGATGAGGCGCTTTTTAAATACATGGGTACAGATCAGTGGAAATTGGGGCGGATTATAATTATAATCATGGGGTAGCGCTAAACCTGTAGAATTATACAGCGCATGTGGATAAGATGGGGGAAGGTTTTCCCGGGTCAATTCGGGGGAACCCCCGGGCACAGATCCAATTCCAACAAGCCCCTCACCTAAGATGTTTTGGGGGTTTTACTGTTTAAAAACCCGGGGCGGCTTGTGATTGTTGGGGGGAAGTGAAGAGGACAAAAAACAAGGCAATCCTGCCAACTCATTTGCTTCCCATTGTGGAGATTTTCCCCGGGGGAAGGCATTTTCCAGCGGAAAACTTTCCATGCCACATTTCCCCAAAAAAAAGCTGACATTCTTCGAAGAGTGAGCAAATGTTCTAAATTGCCTGTAAATTTTTCCGACCTCAACCCCGAAATTTATGGGCAAAACCAAAAGCGGGGTCGCGAAACAAGACTTCATCTTTGGGAAGCTAACTGCTGCTGTTTTTAGGACCTGGTACCCAATGAAAAACCCCTTCTAAAATGTCTTTGATCTTTTTAAAGAAAGCAGCATTGCTTATAAAAAAAAAGGGAGTCATATGTCTTATTAAATCAATTATCTGCCCCTATCATTGTTTTCATTTTTCAAAAAAATTAATTTTCCCCAAAAAATGTCTTATTTCACCCTTTTCCCAAAAATATGTACACCTTTTTCTGTTTGATGAACAGGAACAGCAGGTGTCTTGGGAAACACGTCCAATTTTCCCCCCCCGTAGGGGGGTTAACCACGGACCTCAGTGTGGAAGTGCGCTCCCAAACAGAGCTACGGATGAAAAAAAGGGGCCCCGCTGGTTTCTGGGGAAGGGGGGTTATAACACAAAATGAAAAAAGTGTTGGTAGATAGTCATTCAACCAGCCATGGGATATTTTTTTCGCTAGATGGTGATGAAGGGAATAGAGTGGGGGGAAGGAAAGGGGGAAAAGGGGGAAAGGGGAGAGCAAGGGTAAAAGGGGGGAAAAGACGGGGCGATAAGAACGGTTTTGGGGGGAAACAGGAGGGGGAAAAGAGGGGGGAAAAAAAAGGAAAAGGGGGGGGAAAAATGGAGGGGAAAATAATTGAATTAAAAAACCTTCCTTCCCGAAACTGTTTTCTTTGAAGGGGAAAAAAGACAAAAAATAAGACAAAACAAAGACGGGGAGAAGTTAATACCCCAAAATTTTAAAAAAAATGCAAAAATTTCCAAAAAAAAAACCCCAACCTTAATTAAAACAAAATTTACACCACATACCCCATCCTGTAGTGGTAGTCACCCCCTACCCCCCCTGTGGTGGTAGTCACCACATACCCCATCCTGTGGTGGTAGTCACCACATACCCCATCCTGTGAGTGGGTAGTCACCACATACCCCATCCCCGGGGTGGTAGTCACCCATACCCCATCCCCTGAGTGGTAGTCACCACATACCCCATCCTGTGAGTGGTAATCCCCACATACCCCATCCTGTGAGGGTAGTCACCCATACCCCCATCCTGTGAGTGGTAATACCCATACCCCATCCTGTGAGTGGTAGTCACCACATACCCCATCCTGTGAGTGGTAGTCACCACATACCCCATCCCCTAATTGGGGTCACCACATACCCCATCCCGGGGGGGTAGTCCCCATACCCCATCCTGTGGTGGTAGTCACCACATTCCCCCCGGGGGTAGTCACCACATACCCCCATCCTGTGGTGGTAGTCCCCCTTTTCCCCCTCCTGTGGTGGTAGTCACCACATACCCCATCCTGTAGTGGTAGTCACCACATACCCCATCCTGTGAGGGAGTCACCACATACCCCATCCTGTGAGTGGTAGTCACCACATCCCCATCCCCCTGAGTGGTAGTCACCCATCCCCATCCTGTGAGTGGTAGTCACCACATACCCCACCCAGTGGTAGTCACCACATACCCCATCCTGTGAGTGGTAGTCACCACATACCCCATCCTGTGAGTGGTAGTCACCACATACCCCATCCTGTGAGTGGTAGTCACCAAAATACCCCATCCTGTGGGGGTACAGCAGCAGCCGGGGGAGGCGGGAGCGGGGCCCCCGCACCTCCGGGAAAGGGTCACACAAAAAACCCCCCACATTTCCCTTTTTTTATATTAACTATAACTCACCCAAACTCAGAGGGGAAAAGTACTTAAGATGTGGATTTTCCCCCAAAAGGTTTTTAAGACTGTGTGGTAAACACACCCCCTCCTTTCTCTCTCTCTCTGTCTTTTCCTCTCTCTCTCTCTCTCTCTCCCCCTCTCTCTCTCTCTCTCCCACACACACTAATACTAGGTAATGCAGTTGAAGATGGGGGGGAAAGGGGTCCGGGGGTTGAACACAACCCCAAAATATATTTTATAATACAAGCACTGTAGTCGAGACATACGTAAGATTCCCAAACCCAGAAGAGCCCCCCAAAAAACATGAAAAAAAAAACCTTAAAAAACCCATATACGACATACATTAGGCCAATCATAAAAGTACGGGGGCCCCCCATAAACCCCCACCTGGGCCAAACCACAAAGGCTCAAAAAAACCAAAATTTGCAAAAAAGACTGGTACCACAACTGAGAAAAAACCCTTTAAATTGGGGGAGATGAAAAAAAGGGGGAAATTATTTAAAAAAATGAAACCCCCCTTTTAAAAACCCATGGAAATCCCTTTTTCTGAAAAGAGGGTAGAAACTTGCCAAGATGACACGAAATTCCACTTAAGAAAATGTTAGCACCCTTTTTCACTAACCCACAGCCCCCCTGACCACAGCCCCCCCACTAAAAACACCGTGACCACAGCACTGTCACCACCGCCCTCCACCACAGCCCCCCCAACCATAGCCCCCCAAACCGGGGGGCCCCCCAAACCACAGCACTCCCCCCGGGACCCCAACCACAGCACCGTGACCAGGGCCCTTTTCCCCCAGCACTCCACCAAAACCCCTTCCATAGCACCCCAACCACAGCACCCCATCACATCACCCCCCCATAGCGCCCCAACCACAGCACCCCAAACAGCACTGTCACCACAGCACCGTGACCACAGCACTGTCACCACAGCCCGGGGACCACAACCGGACCACAGCACTTCACCACAGCACCGTGACCACAGCACCCGTGACCAAACACTGTCACCACAGCACCGTGACCACCCCCCCACACCCCCCCCACAGTACTTAACAACAGCACCCCCAACCACAGCACTTTAAGCCCTTATCAACGTTACATCAGGGTTAATGGAAGAGGGGGTATCTTTCGTACTTAAAAAAAAATTAAAAAGGGGCGGACCACAGTATGTCACGTGTTGTGGGGCCAAAAGAAGAAGAGTATACATGATTTTTTCCTTTTTTGGATATAAATGTAATTTTTGCCGTAACAGGAAAGAAAAGGAAACTGCTGTATTATTTTTTTACATGAACCTCCAATCATGTCCCCCAGTGATCAAGTATTTAGAGAACACAAACATTTGAATTGCAAATTGTTGCAGTGTTTAGCAAGTGTAGAATTGTGAGGGGGGCCTTTTTTTCCCAAACCCCCCGTTGAAGTTGTGGGCGCACGGGCGGCAGTTGGGGAACTTATAAACCAAAGAGAATGGTTTATTTAACCTAACGGGATTTAAAAATAAAAGGAACCTTCCCCCTTGCATCTCGATCTCCTATTCAACCCCCACTAACGTAAATGGAAAAACTCTGTTCCAGCGCGTTTAGTTTAAAATAAAAAATCGCTGTATATTCAGAAGTGTGCCCCAGCTTCTTACTACTGCAAAAAGACTGAAAATTGTTGAACGAGAGACAATTGTAAAATCTCGCCTAACCAGGCAGTGACTCTTCGGGAGCGTTCTTCAATCAAGACAGTTTTTGGGTGTGAATTAAGGGCCCCATCCCCCCCCGGGAAAAATCTGCCCCGCATGTATATGTTCATGGGCAGGGGGAACATGTTAAAATTTGGGGAGATTTATCATTCCCCCGGAAACGCGGCGCCCGCCCAAAAAACCGTGATAAACCGCCTTTTCCCTTAAAAAATTTTTTCATATAAAACGTCCTTTGGGGCAATATTTATACTTCAAAATTTTTTACCCCCTTTCAGCCCCCGGGGGGAATGTAAAAAGGGGGCATCAACCAACGACTTCTGAGATGGGGGGGATTTGGATGCATCACCGGGTAAGTACCCCTTTATTTACAGTCCTTTTAAAATTTACATTCCCCACCCCCGTTAACGGCCCTAATTTTTTCCAGAATCCCGTTCAGTTTGTTCCCAAAAATTTATTAACAAAGGGGGTAATGTAAATTATATTAGCCCCGGGCCCCAAAAAATACACTTACAAAGCCTTACAAAATACCCCAAAAATTGTTATGTTCAAAAGGGGGTTAACCCCAAGCCCCCTGTAAAATAACAGTGGCCCCCCTTAAAAGGAAAAACCCCAAACGAAATTATTTAAGTATAAAAAATTTTGTGTTGGAAGTGTTTTTTTGGGGTCTGAAAAATTTGGGCCCACGTAAATTTTTTCTTAGGAAGAAAATTGGATAAAAATTTGGCCGGGGTTTTGGGATAAATTTTTTTTTTAACCCCGGGGGCCACTGTATATCTATAAGGGGACCCCGGTTTTTCTGTTTTTCGTTTCCCGAATGCTGTTCAAGTGCCATTACCCAAGAATTTATTCCCATAAGGAATAATGAAAAATGGACTAGCCCCTTTTGCCCCCAAAAAAAAAAAATTTAAAAAAAGCTTTAAAAAAAAAACCCTTTTCAAAAAAGGGCCCATTTGGAGCGGGGGGAACACCGGGGCCCCCGTATTTTGGAAAAACCACTTAGGGGGGAAAACTTGGTTCCGACAACCCCTCGAAAAATCAAAAGGGGGTAAGTCGAACCTTACTACTGAAATCAGCTTAAAAATTATGTAATGTTTTTTTTTTTATTTTTTTTATTTTGGTTTTTCCCCTATTTTACTTTAGTTTTTATGCTGTTAGTACTGTATTTTATACTATAAGATTTAGGAAAAACACTGTGTACAGCACTAACATTTTTTTTTTTTAGAAAATTTGCATACAAAACATGGTCATAAGTCGGGGCGTATGTCGACCCCGGTCATAAATCGGATGGTGGGGACAGGGGACTCCCGAAAATGGGGCCCTAATCTGTTCCGGGGTTACCCCAAAACAACCCCGGCCCCATTTCTAACCATTTTTCCCCATAAGAAATAATATAAATACATTGGACCCCGGCCCCGTCCGAATAACGTTTTTCGGGGAAAAAGGGCCCTTTTGGGGCAATATTTTTTTTGGGGTAGTGGTCTTTACTCATGGGCCGTCCAAAACCTGTCCCCCTTTCCCCCCCCCTTGCACCCCCTCACCCGCAGGATGCCAGTCTAATGTCGTTACACTTGAGTAAAAAACCCACCGCTCTTTCAAACATTCACAATACATTTGTTGTGTTTATTGGTGGTTTAGTGATTGCCCCGTGAAAAAAGTCACCATGGGCCAAAAAAAGTTCCCCAGTGGCCCCCCTGTGGTAAAGAGTGAAAAACACCTTTTTGAAAAAAAGATTGTAGAAAAAAAAGGAGTGGAGTACATGGGTGAGCTTCCCAAAGGGGGGGACAAAAAAAAACCAACTACTATCACCTTATCCTGGCAAAGAGAAAAAAAAACGGGGAACTAATGTTGAAAAAAGGGCTGATATTTAAAAAAAGATCAAAAATGGATGAGGTTGGGGAATTGTTGGGGGTGTGGATCAATGAAAAAAAGATAGGGGGGTGATAGTATTTCCCTGGGGATAATTTGTGAAAAGGAAAGGGAAATTTTTCCCCGCAGATCTTGTAAAGGGCAATGCCTGGAACCAAACAGGGAAGGTTTTTTGGGCCGCAAGGCTGGTTTGAGGGTTTTTAAAAACGTGGGGCCCACAGTGTTGTGGGGACATGGTGAGGCAAGCCCCCGAAAAACGTGCGGGGTGAAATGTTTGTGGGGGGGGTTTGGGGAAAAGACACGGGGAAAAATTTAACCCCCAACAAGTGTTTAATTGTGATGAAACAGGACTTTTTGGGAAAAAGGCCCAAAAAGGACCTTCATTCTCAGGGGGAAAAAAAGGCACCCCCGGAACCCCCAACCTTTTAAAGACAGGCTAACTTCATGATGTGTGCTAATGCCAGTGGGATTTTAAAGTGAACCCCCCTTGGGGGTATCTGCAAAAAAACCCAGGGCCCAAAAACAATATTAACAGGAATAATTTGTGTGTTTTGGGGAAGGTATCACCCCCGGCATGGGTCACAAAGGGAAAAGGAATTTTTTACTGGAGTGTTTGGCCCTAGTGTGAAAAAAATACCTCCGGGGAAAAGGGGTTTGGGCTCAAGTGTTTTCCGGTTTTTGGAAAGCTCCTGCTCATCCTCACAACTTGCAAGACTATTTGTATGACAACTTCAGTTTCATCACAGTAAATTCGCCCCCCAACACCCTCCTCTCCCTCCAGCCCATGGACCCCCAGGTCCTTTCCCCAACCCCAAAAAAACCGCCCAAAGCAGTGTTTCAGGGGAATGCTTTGTGTGGGGCCCCAGACACTGCAACCCCCAAAAGAGTTCTTGGGGAAAATCACTTCAATATGTCCATTGCATTAAGGGGCCCTTTAGGTAAGGATTGGGAGGGAGTGACTTGGACTTTGAACTTCCCCCTTTTGGGACCACTGTGGCCGGTTGTGTTGAAAAAAAGGGGTTTTGAAGGGGGTTTTAGGGGGGACCCGGCCCCCTTTGGGGAAATACTGTGGCATTGGGGAACAGCCGGGGGTTTGGGGGGGGTGGTGAGGATGGGAAGAGTTTTTGGAGGACCCACAGGATGGAATAACAACTGAAAAACTGCAACAGCTGGAACTGGAAGAACATAAGACCAAAAATTGGGGGGTATTTTATTCACAGGAGGAGGGAGGGGGGAAGGGGAGGGGCCTTCTTCAGTGCTTAAGGACATGTGTACAAAAAGGAATGAGTTGCAGACATTTGTTGAAAAAAAAACCCCCCCGAGCAAGCCAAATGAGCCATCTGTACAACCAGTTCAGTGACAGAGCCATTTTGCACTTCAGGAAAATGATAAAAAAGGGGCCAAAAGGGACTCTGGGGGGGTTATTTTTTTGCAACAGGGGTTTTTGTGACTCTCAAAAATGGTCCCAGTGGCATTAAAAGACCAAGAAGGGAAGTAACCCCAAAAGGGGGTTTTTTCCTGAAGTCCTTTTTTGGGGGAATTCCTTCCAAAAATGAGGGGCCCCCCTTTCCCCCCCCTCCTCCTATCTTCCAACAGCAACCCCTTTAATAAAAAAGGGAAAAAAAATGTTATTTTAAATGTTTAATTATAAATTTAATATTATACTACTTTATATACAGTGGTACCCTCAAAAAAAAAATGGTTCCCAAAAAGCCCTTTTTTTTAAGTTTTTTTTTAAATGCTTTTAAGGGTATTTTGGGGGTGTAAAAAAAGGAACTATTTTTTTATTTTTATAAACGTTTGGTAATGGCACTTGGGGAAAGCATTCTCGAACGAAAAAAAAATTTAATCCGGGGGCCCCCGTTTTAAGGGGGCCCTTTTCCCCCCAAAAAAATTTATCCCCATAAGGGGAAAATGTAAAAAAGACTTGGGGCCCTTTTTAAAAACCCCAAAAAAACACTTACAAAAGCCTTTAAAAAATACACTTACATAAAAGAGCGAGTTTGGAGCAGGACAAAAACCCACTGTATTTATAATTGTTTTGTGAATGTAGAAGTATATTAATCTTTTTTAAAAAATTTAAATTTTTTTTGGGGAAAATTTTTGGTGTCTGGAACGGATTAATTGTACAGTGGACCCCAAATAACGAAAAAAAATTTATTCCCCCTAAATTTTATACTGTAACAAACTTTAAACCCAATATTATTTTACTTGAAGATCTCATTTTTAAAAAGTTCATCCTCCTTTTAAACTTGTTGCAACCCCTTTATCATCATATTGTCATTTAAAATCTTATATATCCTTTTCTTAATTTGGGGAAAAAAATATATACCTAGATGAAACTCTAAAAAAATTTCTATTTTTTTTTTTTATACTAGTATAGCATCAACATACTGTAATTTGAAATAAATTCTCCCCAAATTTAAAATCCCCAAAATTTTCTTGTATTGTCTTTAAATAGTATGTATAAAAACCTTTAATAATTTTAAAAAAATGGGGAAAGAATAAACTCAATCAATTTCTTTAGCATTAAGTACTTAGTGAATAAGTCTCGAATAAAAGCCCCCAAGCCATGGCATGCCAGTCCCTTTTTTTCAGTTTTTTAAATTTTATTATATTTGTAAA
>WNWK01020973.1:0-34855 GCA_009830355.1 Cherax destructor | reverse complement strand
CATCGACCCCGGCTGGGGGAAAAAATTATAAAACCCCCTCCTCTCCTTACCCTTTTTACTTTGTATTGGACTGATAAGCCACTGTGTGGGAAACGTTTCCTCAAAAAAAGATCCCCAAAGTGTTGCATATGTGTCTAATTTATCCCTTACTGCCCTGGGAAACCCCATCCTGAAGAACAGAAAGCGTTTTCCTACCTTCAAATCTTCTCTCTTCTTTCCTTTTTTTTGATGCTCCTCCCATTACGGGGAACCACTCGCCACTCGCTAACCACTGAAGTACACTCGTCCGGAGAACAAGAACCCGTTTTCCCCTACCCCCCCATCTTCTCTTTTAAACCTTTCCTTTTTTTCCCCTTTCTTCCCGGGTTGAAACCCTTGCCATTAAAGGGGTTTATCTCACTTTGGTAATCATTTCCTTTTTACCAGCAAACCACCCACCTCCCCCCCCAAACCCCCCTGGGCGGCTTCAGCCCCTATTTTCCCCCCTGAAAAGTAAAATTCCTTCTTCAACCTTAAACCTGAGATTCAAAACCTTTCCCCCGGGGCCTGTGTCGGTTCCCCCCCCAATTTCCCAGAGGGCAGGACGGGTAAAACCACGGCCCACAAAAACCCCCCGGCTGGTCGGGTTCTGACCAGATATTAATATAAAACCACAATACCGTTTGCGTTTTTTCGTTAAGGTTTAGCGCGATCAACGTCTTTCTTTCTCTCAACCAAATTATTTATTAACGAAGGATGTTTGTATATCATAGACTGGGCGCTGTAAGTCAGATCCACCTCGCTAACCAGCAGGTGAGGGCGGCAGATTGTCAGAGTTCTGAGAGGATCTCTGAAACAAGTACACAGTCCTTCTCATGTTAGTGTTTTTAGTTACAAACAATATACAAATAACCCGTACATTGTGGAATAAAAATTATGACGACGACGTTTCGGTCCGACTTGGTGCAAATCGGTCCGAAACATCGGCATACGTATGCAGGTTATCTGCGTATTGTCCCAGCCACGGTACTGCGTCTTTTCGTTCTTTCTCGCCTGATAACGCATATAGAAGCTTCCTGCACATGCTGGATCCCAACATCCTTTCATGCTTATGTATTGAGGAATGAAAAGACATCGTCTACATCTCATTCTGCATCGAACCTGATTGAAACACATGTCCAACACTTGCGTATCTTTATTTCAGAGGCGAAACGTCTGGGTAATAAAGATACCGAAGTGTTGCGCACATTAGTCTTATCATTAATGGAAACGTTAGGGGAGCGTTTCCTTAGGACACCTGCTGTCCATGGTCACCTAGCAGTAAGTAGGTACCTGGTGTGGGTCGCGTCAAGGGGACAAAATTAACCTGATTTGCCCGAAATGCTCTGCATAACAAGGGGGCTTTCTATATACTAGTATGTCACTGGTGTCAGCTATGGTTTGTATAAGTTGTATCAGGAACTTGTAGAAATAAATATTATTATTTTTATTATTAGTAGTATTATGGAATGAACAAAGCCATTCTGCATGGTTAAAACAAATTCTTGCAGGTGAACAGGCAGCGGCTACAAACACACAACATGAACCTGGTGATCAGGCAGTGGCCACAAACACATCATCCTGGTGATCAGGCAGTGGCCACAACCACACATCATCCTAGTGATCAGGCAGTGGCCACAAACACACATCATCCTAGTGATCAGCAGTGGCCACAAACACACATTGGAAAATAAACACATAAGCAGTATAATGTGATCTGTCTGTGACTCGATAAAGCCCACTGCGTGGGCGAAACGTTGTCAATAAAGGATCACATTATACTGCTTATGTGTTTATTTTTCCATTGTGTCATTTTTAATACTCATCCTTATTACTAAACACACATCATCCTAGTGATCAGGCAGTGGCCACAACCACACATCATCCTGGTGATCAGGTCAGGCAGTGGCCACAACCACACATCATCCTAGTGATCAGGCAGTGGCCACAAACACATCATCCTGGTGATCAGGCAGTGGCCACAACACACATCATCCTGGTGATCAGGCAGTGGCCACAACCACACATCATCCTAGTGATCAGGCAGTGGCCACAAACACACATCATCCTAGTGATCAGGCAGTGGCCACAAACACACATCATCCTAGTGATCAGGCAGTGGCCACAAACACACATCATCCTAGTGATCAGGCAGTGGCCACAAACACATAACATAAGAACATAAGAAAAAAGGAACACTGCAGCAGGCCTACTGACCCATGCGAGGCAGGTCCATCACTCACCAGCTTAGACCGACCACCTAGAGTTAATCCTCTCCAGGTAGTCAGGTCACTTCCACTTAAGGAATTAGTACGGCATCTGACCTAGTAGCACAAGTTAGTCAGGTCCAACTCACACCCACCCACACCCACTCATGTATTTATCTAACCTATTTTTAAAACTACAGAACGTCCAAGCCCCTATGAC
The DNA here is from genome assembly GCA_009830355.1 of Cherax destructor. NCBI lineage: Eukaryota > Metazoa > Arthropoda > Malacostraca > Decapoda > Parastacidae > Cherax > Cherax destructor. The sequence continues at coordinate 32,410 of WNWK01020973.1, read as the reverse complement.
GGTACTCGGGAGTTTGTTCCACTCATCCACAACTCTATTACCAAACCAGTGCTTTCCTATATCCTTCCTGAATCTGAACTTTTCCAACTTGAAACCATTGCTGCGAGTCCTGTCTTGGCTGGATATTTTCAGCACGCTATTTACATCCTCTTTATTTATTCCTGTTTTCCATTTATACACCTCAATCATATCCCCCCTAATTCTACGCCTTTCTAGAGAGTGCAGATTCAGGGCCCTCAGTCTATCCTCATAGGGAAGATTTCTGATACATGGAATCAACTTTGTCATCCTCCTCTGTACGTTTTCCAGTGCATTTATATCCATTCTGTAATACGGTGACCAGAACTGTGCAGCATAATCTAAATGAGGCCTAACCAAGGATATATAGAGTTGAAGAACAACAGGCAGTGGCCACAAACACACATCATCCTGGTGATCAGGCAGTGGCCACAAACACACAACATCATCCTGGTGATCAGGCAGTGGCCACAAACACACACCATCATCCTGGTGATCAGGCAGTGGCCACAAACACAAACCATAATCCTGGTGATCAGTCAGTGGCCACAAACACACATCATCCTGGTGATCAGGCAGTGGCCACAAACACACAAGATCATCCTGATGATCAGGCAGTGGCCACAAACACACAAGATCATCCTGGTGATCAGGCAGTGGCCACAAACACACAACATCATCCTGATGATCAGGCAGTGGCCACAAACACACAAGAATCCTGGTGATCAGACAGTGGCCACAAACACACAACATCCTGGTGATCAAGTAGTGGCCACAAACACACAACATCATCCTGGTGATCAGGCAGTGGCCACAAACACACAACATCCTGGTGATCAGGCAGCGGCCACAAACACACAACATCATCCTGGTGATCAGGCAGTGGCCACAAACACACAACATCATCCTGGTGATCAGGCAGTGGCCACAAACACACAACATCATCCTGGTGATCAGGCAGTGGCCACAAACACACAACATCATCCTGGTGATCAGGCAGTGGCCACAAACACACAACATCATCCTTATGCATCTAAAAGTAGGATGTGTTTCAGCAATTTACATTCAAAGAATTCCGTGAACATATTTTCTTCTCCCATCACCTCCCCCCCCCGCAGGGCTAAAGTGATGAATGTGGTTTAAAGTCTATCGACTATACTATGGATATTAAACGGAGAGACATACAGCTCTTCGGCGTTCATATATCTGGGTTCAGCCTTGAAGAGTTCAATGTTTACGATGTATGGGGAAAAAGAGTTGCTTTTTAATATAGAGCGAGATGTGTTATTTACTTCCTTCGGTACACTGAGGAGGCTTTCAGCGACCAGCTGCACCTTCCTCAGTTCAATATTTTGTCAAATTATTTTGTTCACTCTTAATCAAGTTTACATTCACATAAATAATATTAATACACTCACACACACATTCAAGCACAAACGCACACGGACACTCATACACATACACATACATATGCACAAATTATATATATATATATATATATATATATATATATATATATATATATATATATATATAAAGAAGAAGAATTTTTTTTATAAAACTGGGATGCTTGAATGTGCGTGGATGTAGTGCAGATGATAAGAAAGAGAAGATTGCTGATGTTATGAATGTAAAGAAGTTGGATGTCCTGGCCCTAAGTGAAACAAAGCTGAAGGGGGTAGGCGAGTTTCAGTGGGGAGAAATAAATGGGATTAAGTCAGGAGTATCTGAGAGAGTTAGAGCTAAGGAAGGGGTAGCAATAATGTTGAAGGGTCAGTTATGGAAGGAAAAGTGGGAATATGAATGTATAAATTCAAGGATTATGTGGATCAAAATAAGGGTCGGATGAGAAAAGTGGGTCATAATAAGCGTGTATGCACCTGGAGAAGAGAGAAGTGAAGTAGAGAGAGAAAGATTTTGGGAGATCTTAAACGAATGCATAGGAACTTTTGAACCAAGTGAGAGGGTAATTTGTGGTAGGGGACCTAAATGCTAAAGTGGGAGAAACATGCAGAGAGGGTGTAGTAGGTAAGTTTGGGGTGCCAGGTGTAAATGATAATGGGAGCCCTTTGATTGAACTTTGTATAGAAAGGGGTTTAGTTATAGGTAATACATATTTTAAGAAAAAGAGTATAAATAAGTATTCAAGATATGATGTAGGGCGTAATAACAGTAGTTTGTTGGACTGCGTATTGGTAGATAAAAAACTGTTGAGTAGACTTCAGGATGTACATGTTTAAAGAGGGGCCACAGATATATCAGATCACTTTTTAGTTGTAGCTACAGTGGGAGTAAAAGGTAGATGGGATACAAGGAAAATAGAAGCAGTAAGTAAGAGAGAGGTGAAGGTTTATAAACTAAAAGAGGAGGCAGTTAGGGTAAGCTATAAACAACTATTGGAGGATAGATGGGCTAGTGAGAGTATAGGCAACAGGGTTGAAGATGTATGGGGTAGGTTTAAGAATGTAGCAGAAGTTTGTGGTTATAGGAAAGTGGGTGCGGGAGGGAAGAGGAGCGATTGTTTGAATGATAATGTAAAGAGAGTAAGGGAGAAAAAGTTAGCATATGAGAGGTTTTTACAAAGTAGAAGTGATGCAAGGAGGGAAGAGTATATGGAGAGAAAAAGGGAGGTTAAGAAAGTGGTGAAGCAATGTAAAAAGAGAGCAAATGAGAGAGTGGGTGAGATGTTATCAACGAATTTTATTTAAAATAAGAAAAAGTTTTGGAATGAGATTAATAAGTTGAGGAAGCCTAGGGAACGAATGGATTTGACAGTTAAAAATAGGAGAGGAGAGTTATTAAATGGAGAGTTAGAGGTATCGGGAAGATGGCGGGAATATTTTCAGGAATTGTTAAATGTTGATGAAGATAAGGAAGCTGTGATTTCGTGTATAGGGCAAGGAGGAATAACATCTTATAGGAGTGAGGAAGAGCCAGTTGTGAGTGTGGGGGAAGTTCGTGAGGCAGTTGGTAAAATGAAAGGGAGTAAGGCAGCTGGGATTGATGGGATAAAAATAGAAACGTTAAAAGCAGGTGGAGATATAGTTTTGGAGTGGTTGGTGCTATTATTTAATAAATGTATTGAAGAGGGTAAGGTACCTAGGGATTGGCAGAGAGCATGCATAGTTCCTTTGTATAAAGGCAAATGGGACAAAAGAGAGTGAAAAAAATTATAGAGGAATAAGTCTGTTGAGTATACCTGGTAAAGTGTATTTTAAAGTTATTATTGAAAGAATTAAGAGCAAGACGAAGAGTAGGATAGCAGATGAACAAGGAGGTTTTAGGAAAAGTAGGGAGTGTGTAGACCAAGTGTTTACAGTGAAACATATAGCTGAACAGTATTTGGATAAGGGTAAAGAGGTGTTTGTTTGTAGCATTTATGGATTTGGAAAAGGCGTATGACAGGGTAGATAGGGGGCAATGTGGCAGATGTTGCAGTGAAGAGTTTATACGAGGATAGTGAGGCTCAGGTTTGAGTACGTAGCAGAGAGAGAGATTATTTCCCAGTAAAAGTAGGCCTTAGACAAGGATGTGTGATGTCACCGTGGTTGTTCAATATATTTCTAGATGGGGTTGTAAGAGAAGTAAATGTGCGTGTACTCACCTAATTGTGGTTGCAAGGGTCGAGACTCAGCTCCTGGCCCCGCCTCTTAGCTGTCCGCTACTGGGTCTGCTCTCGCTGCTCCATGAGCTTTATCATACCTTATCTTAAAACTATGTATGGTTCCCGCCTCCACTATATCGTTCGCTAGACTATTCCACTTCCTGACTACTCTATGGCTGAAGAAATGCTTCCTAACATCCTTTGACTCATCTGAGTCTTCAGCTTCCAGTTGTGTCCCCTTGTTTCTGTGTTCCCTCTCTGGAACATCCTGTCACTATCTACCTTGTCGATTCCCCGCAGTATTTTGTATGCCGTTATCATGTCTCCTCTAACCCTTCTATCCTCCAGTGTTGTTAGTCCTATTTCCCTCAACCTTTCTTCACAGGACAGTCCCCTGAGTTGTGGAACTAGCCTTGTCGCAAACCTTTGCACTTTCTCTAGTTTCTTGACGTGCTTGACCAGGTGTGGGTTCCAGACTGAACATAAGAACATAAGAATGGAGGAACACTGCAGAAGACCTACTGGCCCATACAAAGCAGGTCCTTATCAAATCCACCACTGGAGCTGCATACTCTAGTATGGGCCTGACGTACACGGTATACAGTGTCTTGAACGATTCCTTGTTAAGGTAACGGAACGCTAATCTTAGGTTTGCCAGTCTCCCATATGCTGCCGCAGTTATCTGGTTGATGTGTGTTTCCGGAGACGTGCTTGGCGTTATGCTCACCCCGAGGTCTTTCTCCTTTGAGTAGGTTTGTAGCCTTTGTCCACCTAGCCTGTACTCTGTCGGCGGTCTTCTTTGCCCTTCTCCGATCTTCATGACTTTGCATTTGGTGGGATTAAATTCGAGAAGCCAGTTGCTAGACCAGATGTCAAGCCTGTCCAGGTCTCTTTGAAGTCCTGCTTGGTCCTCATCCGATGTGATTCTCCTCATTAATTTCACATCATCTGCGAACAAAGACACTTTTGAGTCTATCCCATCCGTCATGTCATTCACATATACCAAGAATAGCACTGGTCTTAGGACTGACCCCTGCGGTACACCGCTCGTCACAGGCGCCCACTGTGATACCTCATCACGCACCATGACTCGTTGTTGCCTCCCTGTGAGGTATTCCCTGATCCATTCCAATGCCCTTCCTGTTATACACGCTTGGTCTTCCAACTTCTTTACTAATCTCATATGAGGAACTGTGTTGAAAGCCTTCCTGCAGTCCAGGAAAATGCAATCAACCCACCGTTCTCTCTCTTGCCTTACCTCTGTTACTTTATCATAGAACTCCATTAAGTTTGTTACATATTATTTGCCTTCCCTGAATCCGTGCTGTCTGGCGTTAATTATTCTGTTCAGTTCCAGATTCTCCACCATTCTTTTCCTGATGATTTTCTCCAAGACTTTGCACACTATAACGTAAGTGACACCGGTCTATAGTTTAGTGCCTCTTTTCTGTGGCAAGAGGTGTGGGGTTAAAATATAAAGAATCTAACACAAATTGGGAGTTGTCACAGTTGCTTTTTGCTGATAACACTGTGCTTTTGGGAGATTCTGAAGAGAAGTTGCAGAGGTTGGTGGATGAGTTTGGTAGGGTATATAAAAGAAGGAAATTGAAAGTGAATATAGGAAAGAGTAAGGTGATGAGGATAACAAAAAGATTAGGTGATGAAAGATTGGATATAAGATTGGAGGGAGAGAATATGGAGGAGGTGAATGTATTCAGATATTTAGGAGTGAACGTGTCAGCAGATGGGTCTATGAAGGATGTGGTGAATCATAGAATTGATGAGGGTAAGAGGGTAAGTGGTGCAATTAGGAGTCTGTGGAGACAAAGAATTTTGTCCGTGAAAGCAAAGAGGGGAATGTATGAGAGCATAATTATACCAACACTTTTATATGGGTGTGAAGCATGGGTGGTGAATGTTGCAACGAGGAGAAGGCTGGAGGTAATGGAGATGTCATGTCTGAGATCAATGTGTGACGTGAATATAATGCAGCGAATTCGTAGTGTTGAAATTAGGAGGAGGTGCGGGATTACTAAGACTATTATCCAGAGGGCTGAGGAGGGGTTGTTGAGGTAGTTTGGACATGTAGAGAGGGTAGAACAAAGTAGAATGACTTCGAGAGTGTATAAATCTGTAGTGGAGGGAAGGCGGGTAGGGGTCGGCCTAGGAAAGGTTCGAGGGAGGGGGTAAAGGAGGCTTTGTGTGCAAAGGCTTAGACTTCCAGCAAGCATGCGTGAGCGTATTTGATAGGAGTGAATGGAGACAAATGGTTTTTAATACTTGACGTGCTGTTGGAGTAGAAGCAAAGTAACATTTATGAAGGGATTCAGGGAAACCGGCAGGCCGGACTTGAGTCCTGGAGATGGGAAGTACAGTGCCTGCACTCTAAAGGAGGGATGTTAAATGTTGCAGTTTTATAACTGTACTGTAAGCATTCCTCTGGCAAGACAGTGATGGAGTGAATGATGATGAAAGTTTTTCTTTTTCGGGCCACCCTGCTTTGGTGGGAAACGGCCGATGTAATATATATATATATATATATATATATATATATATATATATATATATATATAGATATACTATATTATAACTGATGGGATCCATAGCCTCTGGAGAAGTGGATAAGGCTTTCAGGAAGAATATTTGATAAGTTTCTAAGCCATTTGAATATTCCATTTCTCAACCATCTTTGATTCTAAACTTTATTTCAAGACAAATACATTTGGAGAACTTATTCAAGAACATAGATATAGTTAAAACAACATAGATAACAACTCAGAGCTACATGTCAAATACTTCGTCCAGCTCCCTGGCAGTGGGCTGCGTGCCCAGAATGCTGCAGGCATTTCCCCTCTGGATTGCAACACTGAGTCTCTGAAAGAGGAAGCTGGTCACCCTGTGGTCCTTGGTTTCTATGATGAGTTTTTCACCCAGCTCTTTGAGAAACATTAGAGGACACTTTCCCCACACTCCAAGGGTCTCCGACGTTTTTGGGATGAAGTTATAGCAAGGGGAAAGGCCTTCATATTTGCGAGTCTTCTGGGTCTCCCTGTGGCTGGCAGCTCCACCCCCTTCAGCTATGGAGTATGGCAAGCATGTGTCTGCCCTTGTGGCAGCACAGGTGTAATCCCAAGCAATCTGCTTACCATCCTTCCAGGGTAGCATAGTGGCTCCATCAGGAAGCTTTTGACTTCCGTCAGACCTCCGCACTTGGGGTTCCCGTTGAGCTGGGCAACGGGCTGTGGCGAGGCTTCTCTTTATGATGTCATTGACCTCCGCATGTCTAGCATACTTCCCTTCTGATGTGTGACACACGAGACCATGAAGTCCGAATTGATCAGCCGTCGCCCTGCCACCTATGTTCGGTGAGTATGGGGGCGGCTAGGCGAAGCGCAACACCAATCCGAATGGCCTGTGGGTCGAGTCGAGTCCCCAGAGAGGAATTGGGAACAGCTAGAAGGAAATCTCCTGAGTGTGGTATCTTCACCGCTAGGAGACGAGCTTTGTCCTTTCCTGAAGCGTTGGTGAGCATTGTGTTGGCAATTTTTTCCATGATCGGTTTGTCCCAGTGGGACTGTTTGTGCTCTTTGGGAGGATCTGGTCTACTGGAGGAGTCTGCCAGGATGTCCCACCGCACGGCTGCTTCAATGAACCTGGGGTCTTGAGCTCCCACCACACCTCTCAAACGTTCAGGGACAATCTTCTTGACTAATCCACAGGAGGCCAAGCACGATGACAGAAATGCCGGTAAAGCTACCTGCGTTGCTTTGCGCACCCCTATACCTCCCAGTCGCACTGACAGGGTTGCCTGCTCCCATTGCCCATCATCTAGTGACAGATTCAGTGCCTTCTTAAGGGTTAATCTCAGGTATGCGTCATACTCGTTGAGTGTTGGGTTGTCAAAAGAGGGTGGCAACTCAAGAAGTAAGTGAGTCTTGGCATAGTAAGAAACCTTGTGAGGATATACAGGGCATCATGGGCATCAAAATAACTTATTCTCTCCTCCATTCTTTTCAGGTCATTTACTTTGTCCTTGAGGACCGTGTCGATGGCTGGGTCACCAGGATGGAGTGGTAGTGACTTCTGGGAGGATTGTTTGCACCGCATTGATTATTTCCTGGTTTATTGTGATGATTTCACACTTTGAGGGATTAAGGATGAGTCCTAAGGCTTCTTCTCCCTGTGTCTTCACCCGTTGTAGGTCCTCTAACAGGGACTCCCCAGTACCCGCCAGAGTGCCATCATCCCGGTACCAGATGTTGAGCTCGCTGCGTAGGCTGGACGTTAGTTCTCTTACTGCCAAACAGAAGAGAAGTGGAGCGAGTGGATCACCCTGCTGAACACCCTCAGATGAGGGAATTTCATGTTCCCCTAACAAAAGGGTCGAGGGATTGCTGTAGCCAGCTGAAATGAAGGGAAAGAGGCTGGGGAACCGATTCCGAACGGCTGGCAAGACCACTTCTCTCTTCACCTTATTAAAGGCATTTCTAAAGTCAAGTTTGACTACGGCCTTGTCTTCTGGTAGGTCCCAGATGTAGGCCCTTGCCGCATGAGCTGCGGCTTCACTGCCTTGAGAGACCCCAAAGCCCAGTTGGTGTGGCTGGAGTAAACTGGCAGCTTCTAGGCGAATGTTTCTTACTGCTGCTTTGACAACTAGACGGCGAAGGGTGTTACCAACAGCAATGGGTCTGATTCCCCCATCCTTCTTCTTCAAAGCGCATAATGAGGCTCCAAAAAAGAAACGTTTAATTTCTTCTGGGATTCGCCCAGCCAGGCAGTTGTTGACAAAAGTTGTTAATTTGGTGAGGAGAATTGATGCAGATGCGCCGAGTACTGGATTTACCATCTCTTTGAGGTGTTGTGGTCGAATTCCAGTGTAACCTCCTGCAGATCCTGCTGGAAATGACACCATCGCCTTACAGACTTCTGATTCTGGCAAAATTAATTGTTCAGTGATGGGGTCTCCTTCAGGGTTGTTGTTGATGGGTATGGTGTCCCTTGTCGGATGCTTGTCTCTTAGTGCTTGAGCTGTGGTCTCATCTTTGGGAGCTACAGTGTCGTCACTTGTAATTATTCTGATTGCTTCCACTGTGTTGCCTTCGATTTTTTTGCTAACCTGTGCGCAGATTTTCTCGTTTTCAGTGGAATTATTCTTGGGTCTACCTCTGTGATTCCTGCGATGGTGGGGCAGAGGAACACAATTATCTGTTCTTGGGTAGTTGCGCACCGCCTTGATGACTGAAGTGGTTAGCAGTTTGCCTCGTCTTTCAGGAACTGCAAGACAAACATTGCCAAACAGGAGTAGGATGCGCCATGCTTTAATGGTGCCTCGGGCTTCTAAATTGGTGGAACCTCCATTCACTTGCTTAAGAAGGTCTGTGAATTTCCCTGCTGCATATGAGCGAGCTGCTTTAGGAATGTGGGATAGGGTACTGCTAGCAGTGGATTTGAATGCCAGAAGAAGGTTATATGCGTGCGTGTTTGTACTCACCTAGTTGCGGTTGCAGGGGTCGAGTCATAGCTCCTGGCACCGCTTATTCACTGAGTGTGTATGTGTGTGTGTATGTGTGTGTGTGTATGTGTGTGTGTGTATGTGTGGGAGTGCATGTATGTTAGTTACCATTTTGTCCTAGGCACATGTCGATTAGACACTAGGCCTGTTGTATATATGTATGTGTGTATGTAAGGAAACACTTCGAAATGTTTCGGCCCCGCCGGGAATTGAACCCGGGCCCTCCGTGCGTGAAGCAAGAGCGCTAGCCACCATGATATCGGGGCGTGTGTGTGTATGTACTCACCTAATTGTACTCACCTAATTGTGGTTGCAGGGGTCGAGACTCAGCTCCTGGCCCCGCCTCTTCGCTGTCCGCTACTGGGACTCTGCTCTCCCTGCTCCATGAGCTTTATCATACCTTGTCTTAAAACTATGTATGGTTCCCGCCTCCACTATATCGTTCGCTAGACTATTCCACTTCCTAACTACTCTATGGCTGAAGAAATGCTTCCTAACATCCCTTTGACTCATCTGAGTCTTCAGCTTCCAGTTGTGTCCCCTTGTTTCTGTGTTCCCTCTCTGGAACATCCTGTCACTATCTACCTTGTCAATTCCCCGCAGTATTTTGTATGTCGTTATCATGTCTCCTCTAACCCTTCTGTCCTCCAGTGTTGTTAGTCCTATTTCCCTCAACCTTTCTTCATAGGGCAGTCCCCTGAGTTGTGGAACTAGCCTTGTCGCAAACCTTTGCACTTTCTCTAATTTCTTGACGTGCTTGACCAGATGTGGGTTCCAGACTGGTGTTGCATACTCTAGTATGGGCCTGACGTACACGGTGTACAGTGTCTTGAACGATTCCTTGTTAAGGTAACGGAACGCTAATCTTAGGTTTGCCAGTCGCCCATATGCTTCCGCGGTTATCTGGTTGATGTGTGTTTCCGGAGACGTGCTTGGCGTTATACTCACCCCAAGGTCTTTCTCCTTTGATGAGATTTGTAGCCTTTGTCCACCTAGCCTGTACTCTGTCAGCGGTCTTCTTTGCTCTTCTCCGATCTTCATGACTTTGCATTTGGTGGGGTTAAATTCGAGAAGCCAGTTGCTAGACCAGATGTCAAGCTTGTCCAGGTCTCTTTGAAGTCCTGCTTGGTCTTCATCCGATGTGATTCTCCTCATTAATTTCACATCATCTGCGAACAGAGACACTTCTGAGTCTATCCCGTCCGTCATGTCATTCACATATACCAAGAATAGCACTGGTCCTAGGACTGACCCCTGCGGTACACCACTCGTCACAGGCGCCCACTGTGATACCTCATCGCGCACCATGACCCGTTGTTGCCTCCTTGTGAGATATTCCCTGATCCATTCCAGTGCCCTTCCTGTTATACACGCTTGGTCTTCAAACTTCTTTACTAATCTCATATGAGGAACTGTGCCGAAGGCCTTCCTGCAGTCCAGGAAAATGCAGTCAACCCACCCTTTTCTCTCTTGCCTTACCTCTGTTACTTTATCATAGAACTCCAGGAGGTTTGTTACACAGGATTTGCCTTCCCTGAATCCGTGCTGTCTGGCGTTGATTATCCTGTTCTGTGTGTGTGTATGTGTGTGTATATATGTGTGTGAGTGTATGAGTGTGTGTATATGTGTGTGTGTGTGTGTATGTGTGTGTGTGTGTGTGAGAGAGAGACAGTGAGTGTGTGTGTGCATGTGTGTGTGTGTGTGTGTGTGTGTGTGGGTGTGGGTGTGTGTGTGTGTAATCACCTAATTGTGCTCACCTAATTGTGGTTGCAGGGGTCGCGACTCAGCTCCTGGCCCCGCCTCTTCGCTGTCCGCTACTGGGTCTCTGCTCTCCTGCTCCATGACTTAATCATACCTTTGTCTTAAACTAGCATGGTTCGCCACCCTGAATCGTTCGCTATACTATTCCTTCTGGCTCTTATGGCTAGAAATGCTTCCTAAATCCCTTTGACTATTTGAGTGTCATGCTGTCGTTGTGTGCCTTGTTTCTGTGTTCCTCTGTGTGATCCTGTCACTATGGTGTGTGTGTGTGTCAGCTCACCTAATTGTGGTTGCAGGGGTCGAGACTCAGCTCCTGGCCCGCCTCTCTCTGTCCGCTACTGGGTCTCTGCTCTCCCTGCTCCATGAGCTTTATCATACCTCTGTCTTAAAACTATGATGGTTCCTGCCTCCACTATATCTTTCCTAGACTATTCCACTTCCTGACTACTCTTGGCTGAAGAAATGCTTCCTAACATCCCTTTGACTCATCTGAGTCTTCAGCTTCCAGTTGTGTCCCCTTGTTTCTGTGTTCCCTCTCTGGAACATCCTGTCACTGTCTACCTTGTCGATTCCCCGCAGTATTTTGTATGTCGTTATCATGTCTCCTCTGACCCTTCTTTCCTCCAGTGTTGTTAGTCCTATTTCCCTCAATCTTTCTTCATAAGACAGACCCCTGAGTTGTGGAACTAACCTTGTCGCAAACCTTTGCACTTTCTCTAGTTTCTTTACGTGCTTGACCAGGTGTGGGTTCCAGACTGGTGCTGCATATTCTAGTATGGGCCTGACGTACACGGTGTACAGTGTCTTGAACGATTCCTTGTTAAGGTAACGGAACGCTAATCTTAGGTTTGCCAGACGCCCATATGCTGCCGCAGTTATCTGGTTGATGTGTGCCTCCGGAGACGTGCTTGGTGTTATGCTCACTCTGTGCGTGTGTGTATATGTGTGTGTGTGTGTGTGTGTGTGAGAGAGTGTGAGTGTGTGTGTGTGTGTGTACTCACCTAATTGTACTCACCTAATTGTGGTTTCTGGGGTCGAGACTCAGCTCCTGGCCCCGCCTCTGCGCTGCCCGCTACTGGGTATCTGCTCTCCCTGCTCCATGAGCTTTATCATACCTCGTCTTAAAACTGTGTATGGTTCCTGCCTCCACTATGTCTTTCTCTAGACTATTCCACTTCCTGACTACTCTGTGGCTGAAGAAATGCTTCCTAACAACCCTTTGACTCATCTGAGTCTTCAGCTTTGGCCTCCCTGCACCTTTGGGTGAACCACGGGCTCATCCTGGCTTTTTCGTTGTTTCTGTTACCCTTGGGTACAAACCTCTCCTCAGCTTCCTTGCATATTGTTGTCACATATTCCATCATCTCGTTTACTGATTTCCCTTCCAGTTCTCTGTTCCACTGAACCCCGTTTAGGAAGTTCTTCATGCCTGCGTAGTCCCCTTTCTTGTAGTTTGGCTTCATTCTTCTGGACCTATCTGCTTGCCCCTCCACTTGTAACTCTACTGTGTAATCAAAGCTTAAAACCATATGATCACTGGCCCCGAGGGGTCTTTCATGTGTGATGTCCTCCATATCTGCACTACTCGAGGTGAATACTAGGTTCAGTCTCGCTGGTTCATCCTCTCCTCTCTCCCTGGTAGTATCCCTTACATGTTGGTACATGAAGTTTTCCAGTACCACCACCATCATCTTAGCCCTCCACGTATCTTGGCCCTATGTGGCTCCAAGTTCTCCCAGTCTATTTCCTTGTGGTTGAAGTCACCCATGATCAGTAGCTTTGCCCTGCTCGCACGAGCCCTTCTGGCCACTTCAGCCAGTGTGTCAACCATCGCTCTATTACTCTCATCATACTTTTGCCTTGGCCTCCTGCTGTTCTGTGGTGGGTTATACATCACTGCAATTACCACCTTGGGACCTCCAGACTGTAGCATTCCTACTATGTAATCTCCTGCTTCTCCTCTGGCTCCTCTCTCCATCTCATCAAAATCCCATTGGTTTTTGATCAGCAGTGCCACTCCTCCACCCCCTCTGTTCCCTCTGTCTTTCCTCAGGATCTGGTGTCCCATTGGAAAGATGGCATCTGTTATCATACCTGTGAGCTTGGTTTCTGTGAGAGCTATTATGTCCGGTGATGCCTCTTTGACTCTTTCGTGCCACTCCTCCCACTTATTTGTTATTCCATCAACATTGGTGTACCATACCTTCAGTTGCCTCTCTAACACTGTTTTGGGGGGTCTGTGAGGGTGGGGGACTTGGCAGTGTACTGTGGGATTCTATAGTGGAATGTTGGGTGGGGGCTGTGAGTGTGGGTTGTAGTTTGTGTTGGGATAGTGTGCTTGGTTGTTGGGTGTTGGGGATGGTTCTGTGTGTTCTTGCTCTTGTTGCTATACCCTGCTCTGGTTGTCCTCTGCTGATTCTGTCCTTGTCTCTCTTCCTAGCTCCTTTCGCCTTTGTGTCCTCTCCCTCAGCTGCTGTCGTTCTGTTTTTGTTCTGTCCCGGTCTAGGAACACCCTCTTGTATTCTTACGTTTCCTTCAATCGTGGTTTCTTTTGGAGGATTCTCTCCCACACTGTTTCTGTCCTGAGAATCAGCTTGAGCAGTCGATTTCTCCCCTTCGAGTACCCCCCTTTTCTCTGAAAATTTACAATCTCGGACATGTCTTCTTCACCTATTTCTTTGAGGATGTTCTCAATCCCCTTTCTTTCTGCCTGCCGTCTTTCAGTGTGTGTCCTTCCCTCGCTCTCCTGCAGCCCATGAATAAACACTGCCTTTGCCCTCTTCTCCTCCCATTGCCTTTCCCTCTGCGACTCTGGTTTCTGTCTGTACATGGCCATTTTCTCCTTTTTTTATCCTGTAGCTCTTGGTGGCATGATCGTGCCTCTGCGTTTGCCCTATTCCCCTCTCCACCTGCTCCCAGCTGCTCACCCCCTTCATTCCTTGGCCCTGCTTGGTAGGCAGATACGGCCGTAGCGTAAGTTATATCTCCTTCCTTCCCGATGGGCCTCCCTGATGCTGTGTCTTTTCTGGTCAATACCCCTGTAACCTACATCAGCCTGTTTACCTCATCTTCTAGGCCCCTTATTCTGGCTACTGCAGCTTCGGCTTGACTCCGAATTCTTATTCTCCTCCTCCAACCTCTTTTCCAGTTTCACGGAAAGCTCTCTCTCCATCCTTTTGCACTGCTCTTCCATCCATTCTTCCTTATCAGAACCATTCTCCTCTGGTCTCTGGGTCCTTCGAGTGTGTGTGTGTGTGTGTGTGTGTGTGTGTGTGTGTGTGTGTGTGAATCTGTGATCATAAATGAATAAAGCCTATTAACAATGCTGAATCATCTGCATACATTGCGGTATATAATGAGCTCTCTGTCACTCTTTTGTTTGCACAGGGTTTTACAAAGTTAGGTTAAGGATTCCTAACTTTATTGACAAGTTAAGGATTCCTAACTTTATTGACGAGCTAAGAGTTGTTACCTACATCAGCTCATTTGAAAGCATTTTTATTGTTATGAATCATACAAGTTGGGAACAGGATGAAGTTGGAGCCATGTGTGGGCCAGCATATTCATTTGATAAACTGACTTTATCTCGTTGACATCATAATGCTGTACGAATGTGTTCCAGACTCGAGTCATCCTGGGGATAAATGATATCATATGAAGTGATGTTCTGTAGAAGGTTACAGTCAGAGTGAAAATGCTGCTTGCCTCCCGTCTTGTGGTGTAGAAGCTCACTTCTCGCTGTCCAAGGAGAGGAGCCAAGTGTGGTATTTTGACAATACTAGCCTTGTACATAACAATAAGACCGGCCACAACTCTCCGATGTTGAAGGCTCTGCTGAAATGACAGATCTATCCAGGATGGGTACAGGCGAAAGATGCGGCGTCTTGCTCTGTTCTCTACTCTGTCAAGCAGTCACAGATGAGATGGGGGACAGGCAATCTAAGAAAGTGGGGCATACTCAAGATGTGAGCGTACTTGTGCCTCGTATCTTGCAACCTCTACTGTCGAGCAGATGCAAGATACATCTAAGTGCTGTAAGCTTCCTGGCAGCCTTGTTTGCAAGATTTACAACGTGGTTCTTCATGGTCAGTTTGGAGTCAAATTTCACCTCAAGGATAGCAACTTCGTCCCCAGGTACCAAAATTCTCCCATTCATACTTATTACTGAACCGGCATTACCATCATGGTGCCTAGAGACCATCATCATTTGTGTTTTCTTAGGAGCAAATGTTACCTGCCATCAGTTTCCCCAGGCTGATATAGCTCTTAGCTAGTGATTGATGTAGCTTAGAGCAGCTGGCATTTCCTCTTTTGGATAAGTAAATGTCAGATTACAGTCGTCTGCATATGCATGGGATTCTGGGATGAGATGAAGGTCATTGAAGTAGACATTCCATAACAATGGTCCAAGCACACCTTCCTGTGGAACACTTGCCCCAGTAGGATGTCTTATTGACTCTGTCCCATTGAGAACTATACTTAGATATCTACCTTGAAGGTAATCACTGAGGAGACATAGTGCAGAGCCTGAAATTCCCTGTGCTTGCAATTGTGCCAAGTCCCTGGTGCCATATTCTGTCAAATGCACCAGCAATGTCCAGTGCTACCACACAGCTGACTTTGGATTCATCCAGTGACTGGTGCCACTTAGTGGAGAGGTTTAACAACCGATCAGAATTCATATTGACGGTCACAAAGTAGTGAGTGGTAGTCATAAAACTCTGTCCTTTGTCTTGAGATTATTGTCTCACTGGTCTGTAGTTGCTGATTTCTGTCCTGCTCTTCTTTTTGTGAACATTTGCCTCTTTCCACAGAGAAGGCCATTTACACTGTACTAGGCAGTGCTGAAAGATGCGAATTAGAGGTGCTGCTAGCTGGTCTGCACATCTACTCAGCAATCCTGGGCTCAACTTGTCTGGGCACACAGCCTTTTCTTGGTCCAGCGTTTTAAGAAGATGCACCTCCTCCTGCCTTATTGTCACCACTGACAGCTTTGAAACAGTTCTTACAGCTAATCAAGGAGGGTCCCTTGCGGGATCAGGAACTTGCATCTTGGCACTAAAGTGTTCGGCAAAGAGGTCAGCTTTCTCTCTCTCTCTCTCTCTCGCTCTCTCTCTCTCTCTCTCTCTCTCTCTCTCTCTCTCTCTCTCTCTCTCTCTCTCTCTCTCTCTCTCTCTCTCTCTCACTCTCTCTCTTTGTCTCTCATGAATCTGTCCATCTAACTCAATACCCCTACATATTTTTTTTCATCTGTCATTAGAGTGGCGTACAACAACAGTCAGGTGGAACAGTTTTAACTGGGCCACTTCCCCAGGCACGCTGAAAGCCTCGGTAACTGAATATTTGAAGAAAATAATCTTGCTTAAAATGGGGAAAAAGCAGGAGGAAGAGAAAAAGAAGGAAAGAGGAAGAGGGGCGAGAGAGAGGGGATGGAAGTGAAAGGGTAGGAGACGAAGAAGGGGTAGGGCTAAAAGGGAAGAAGAAAGAACAGTGAATTGGGAGAAGGTTAGAAAAAATGTTAGAAAAGATGTAATGATTTCAGAGAGAGAGAGAGAGAGAGAGAGAGAGAGAGAGAGAGAGAGAGAGAGAGAGAGAGAGAGAGAGAGAGAGAGAGAGAGAGACAGACAGACAGACAGACAGATAGACAGACAGAGACAGACAGACAGAGACAGAGAGAGAAAGACAGAGACAGACAGACAGAGAATGGGGATGTAAGGAACTGAAGAGTGAATTGAAAGAAGGTAATTAGAGAGAGAGAGAAAGAAACATAGTAAGGTGGGGGCAAAATGTACCATTCCGCTTTGAAAAAAAAAATGGCATGGAATTTCCAGGAGAGATGGAAGTTGATGGTAGGTATTGACTACCACTACTTCTTCATAATTAGTACCATTACTATCTTAACTATTCGTGTCAGTTCACTGCCACTCAGAGACCTGAGCGTACCAGTGGTTACTAGCTACCACCAGCTCTGCTATCACTATCACAACCACCTACTTCCACTATCAATACTACTACTACTACTACTACTACTACTACTACTTAACTAGGTTGCCTTGCTATGGCCTGATAGTCCTGATGTAGTTACTGAACAAAACATCAGGAATCCGGTGGACTGAACTTATTTCCAAGTTAGTATCTAATTAAATTCTATACTTGCAAAGTGCTTGTCCAGCTGGTTCTTGTATGAGTGTATTGTCAAATTATGTATACGTTTATGTTGCATGTTTTGCCTCGCAGTTTCTTACCATTTTATTGAGTTATGGACTCATTCAGGACTTCCAATAGCTTTTTGTCCTGTTCGAGTGTGTCAAAGTCATTCAGTATGTTGAAGATTTAAATGAGATGTTGTACTCTCCGTTTTCTTAGAAAGAAAATGTTGAGTACTTTGAGTCTTCATTAATAAGGTTTGTGTGTGATGGTACCAGCTTGGTGGCTCTTCTCTGTACCATCTCCACTGATGGTACCAGCTTGGTAGCTCTTCTCTGTACCCTCTCTAGTGATGGTACCACCCTGGTAGCTCTTTTCTTTACCCTCTCTAGTGATGGTACCACCCTGGTAGCTCTTTTCTTTACCCTCTCCAGTGATGGTACCATCCTGGTAGCTCTTCTCTGTACCCTCTCCAGTGATGGTACCAGCTTGGTAGCTCTTCTCTGTACCCTCTCCAGTGATGGTACCACCCTGGTAGCTCTTCTCTGACGAATATCTTCGTTAATCATGAAATTTAGAAAGCACCGCCAGGCGACATATTCACCAAGCAGCCAACAAGTGTGTTAGAGAGAAGAAAAAATGTGTGTGGAGTTTTGGGATGAAAATTCGTAGCGATGAAACCAAACATTCTCTCCCCTCTGGTTCTCACAGTTAGTGATTGTTTAGTGAAGTAAGAGAGGAAAGATGGAGATAGGGAGAGTGAGGGACGGTGGGGAGGTGGGGAGAGTGAGGGACGGTGGGGAGTGGGGAGAGTGAGGGACGGTGGGGACGTGGGGAGAGTGAGGGACGGTGGGGACGTGGGGAGAGTGAGGGATGGTGGGGAGATGGGGAGAGTTAGGGATGGTGGGGAGGTGTAGAGAGTGAGGGATGATGGGGAAATTGAGAAATGTTGGGGAGACTGAGGGATGGAGGGGAAATGGGGAGAGTGAGGGATGGGCGAGATGGGGAAAGTGAGGGATACAGGGAAAGGGAGAGGAAGGGATGGTGGGGAGATGGGGAGAGTGAGGGATGAGGGGAGATGGGGAAAGTGAGGGATGGAGGGGAGATGGGGAGAGTGAGGGATGGAGGGAGATGAAAAGAGTGAGGGAGGTGGGGAGAGTGAGGGATGGTGGAGAGATGGGGAGAATGAGGGATTAAGGGAAGAAGGGGAGAGGAAGGTATGGTGGGGAGATGGGGAGAGTGAGGGATGAGGTTAGATGGGGAAAGTGAGGGATGGAGGGGAGATGGGGAGAGTGAGGGATGGAGGGGAGATGAAAAGAGTGAGGGGAGGTGGGGATAGTGAGGGATGGAGGGGAGAGTGAGTGATGATGGGGAGAGTGAGAGATGGAGGGAGAGTGAGGGATGGTTGGGAGATTGAGAGATGGTGGGGAGAGTGAGGGATGGAGGGAGAGGGGAGAGTGAGGGATGGAGGAGAGATGGGGAGAGTGGGGATGCTTCCCCACTTTCCGAGGGAGATGGAGCCAGTATCTCATCTTAAGAGGCAGCATTAATCTCTCAGCCTCACTGTGCCAGACCCAACATCTCACCAGTGATTATCTCTCAAGGAAGATGCGAGGAGGAGGAGGAGGAGGAGGAGGAGGAGGAAGAAGAGGAGGAAGAAAAAAAGAGGCACAATAAAGTGATTATTAATTAGAAATAAGTAAAAGATAAAAGAGAAGCGATAATAGAATAAGAGAGAGAGAGAGAGAGAGAGAGAGAGAGAGAGAGAGAGAGAGAGAGAGAGAGAGAGAGAGAGAGAGAGAGAGAGAGAGAAAGGAATGTCAAGGTAAGAAACATGAGTGAAAAGAAGATGACAAGAAGAAGGTGGATAATACTGAGGAGAAAGAGTGTGGAGTGAAGAAAGGTAGATATAAACTGAAGAGACGTGGGCGCGGGCGTGGGGGTGGGCGTGGGCGCGGGCGTGGGGGTGGGCGTGGGGGTGGGCGTGGAGTTAGAGTTGGGGGCGTGATTATGGACGTGCCTGTGGGGTTAAGGTTGTAGGTGTGGGTGTGGTTGTTTTCGTGGGTGTGAGTGTGGTGGTGGGTGTAGCAGTGGGTGCAGCAGTGGGTGCAGCAGTGGGTGTAGCAGTGGGTGTGGGTTGTCATGTACGGGGGTATAAAGATGTAATGAGGGAAATAAATGGGGAAGTGAGAGGGAGAGAGAGGACTGGATCAGTGAGTGTTACATTAGAGGTTACTCCAGGTTACCTCACTACACACCACTGGTAGACCTGGTAGACAACACTGGTAGACCTGGTAGACAACACTGGTAGACCTGGTAGTCAACACTGGTAGACCTGGTAGTCAACACTGACAGACCTGGTAGTCAACACTGGTAGACCTGGTAGACAACACTGGTAGACTTGGTAGACAACACCACTGGTAGACCTGGTAGACAACACTGGTAAACCTGGTAGACAACACCACTGGTAGACCTGGTAGACAACACCACTGGTAGACCTGGTAGACAACACTGGTAGACCTGGTAGACAACACCACCGGTAGACCTGGTAGACAACACTGGTAGACCTGGTAGACAACACCACTGGTAGACCTGGTAGACAACACTGGTAGACCTGGTAGACAACACCACTGGTAGACCTGGTAGACAATACCACTGGTAGACCTGGTAGACAACACTGGTAGACCTGGTAGACAACACCACTGGTAGACCTGGTAGACAACACTGGTAGATCTGGTAGATCTGGTAGACAACACCACTGGTAGACCTGGTAGACAACACTGGTAAACCTGGTAGACAACACCACTGGTAGACCTGGTACACAACACCACTGGTAGATCTAATAGACTACACTAACTCCCATCACTTTCTACTCTCACTTTTAAACATAAAGAAAATATAAATAATGATAAGAATAAAGATAAATATGATAAAGATAGGGAATCTGAATATATTAATCCACTCACCTATATTTTATTAATTCTTGTACAATAATATGCTTGAGAAAAGGAGAATTGGGTTTTTGATACTAAGATAAATGGGGATGGTACACAAATTACTGATTAGGAACTTAGTCACTAGCCACAGGTCCCAAGACCCACGCTGGTGACAGCTATCTCTGCTAGGTTCTCCAACAGGCCTCCTGCTTTACCTCCCAGCAAGCGCGGAACCCCAAGTCTCTTACAGAGCCTCCGGCTCTCTCTCCCGCCCAGGGTACTACCCTCTGTCAGTCCTCTGCCCCAAGTTCTCTCTCTCTCTTAGCTGTTTCCCTGGGCTTATATTGTCCTCGATGGACTTTCCCCTAACTCCAAGGACCAGGGGTCCCGCTCCAGGCGGGGCACACCTCGTGTACTCTATACAAAGGATAGGCTCCTCCACCAGGGTCGGAATTCCGAGAAACATTAATACTCTCTCTCCTAATTTAAGGAGACCTGAGGAGACAGAGCACAGCAGTTTTATACCCTCTATGACATTGCCGCTTCTATGATATGGCCTCCTCTATGACTTGGCCACCTCTATGACATGGCTACCTCTATGACATGGCCACCTCTATGACATGGCTACCTCTATGACATGGCTACCTCTATGACATGGCCACCTCTATGACATGGCCACCTCTATGACATGGCTACCTCTATGACATGGCCACCTCTATGACATGGCCACCTCTATGACATGGCCACCTCTATGACATGGCTACCTCTATGACATGGCTACCTCTATGACATGGCTACCTCTATGACATGGCCACCTCTATGACATGGCCACCTCTATGACATGGCTACCTCTATGACATGGCCACCTCTATGACATTGCCACCTCTATGACATGGCTACTTCTATGACATGGCTACCTCTATGACATGGCCACCTCTATGACATGGCCACCTCTATGACATGGCTACCTCTATGACATGGCTACCTCTATGACATGGCCACCTCTATGACATGGCCACCTCTATGACATATCTACCTCTATGACATGGCCACCTCTATGACATGGCCACATCTATGACATGGCCACCTCCATGACATGGCCACCTCTATTACATAACTACCTCTATGACATGGCCACCTCTATGACATGGCTACCTTTATGACATGGCAACCTCTATGACATGGCCACCTCTATGACATGGCTACCTCTATGACATTGCCACATCTATGACATGGCCACCTCTATGACATGGCCACCTCTATGACATGGCTACCTCTATGACATGGCTACCTCTATGACATGGCTACCTCTATGACATGGCCACCTCTATGACATGGCCACCTCTATGACATGGCTACCTCTATGACATGGCCACCTCTATGACATGGCCACCTCTATGACATGGCTACCTCTATGACATGGCTACCTCTATGACATGGCCACCTCTATGACATGGCCACCTCTATGACATGGCTACCTCTATGACATGGCCACCTCTATGACATGGCCACCTCTATGACATAACTACCTCTATGACATGGCCACCTCTATGACATGGCCACCTCTATGACATGGCTACCTCTATGACATGGCCACCTCTATGACATGGCCACCTCTATGACATGGCTACCTCTATGACATGGCCACCTCTATGACATGGCCACCTCTATGACATGGCCACCTCTATGACATGGCCACCTCTATGACATGGCTACCTCTATGACATAACCACCTTTGTGATATGGCCAGGGTGTATGCGTAGACAGGTCCTGCTTGTGACCTGATATTTGTGAGACGGCTCGTCCATTACATCACAAGGTGGGGTTGTAGGTGTGAGTGTGGGTATGAGTGCGGGCCTGGGTGTGAGTGTGGGTATGAGTGCGGGCCTGGGTGTGAGTGTGGGTGTGGGTGTTGCAGGTAAGAAATTTACTCAACACACTAAAAATTTACGAGTATTGCGTTTCTATTTCTATTTCGAGTACAAAAGAAAAACAGAGAGAGAGAGAGAGAGAGAGAGAGAGAGAGAAGGAGAGAGAATCTATTTATTTTTACTTAAGTGAAGTCCTAAACCCACTATTCAGGAAGCTGAATGGTCTGAAGGCTCGATCCTCCGTTCATTAACAGCAACATGCTGGCTGGTCTCGCAGCCAGCCAGTTAGAGAGACAGACAGACAGACAGGGAAAGAAATGTAGCACCCACAACAGAATCACAAGACTGTCTTCGAAAACTTGAATAACAAAGAATGAACACTGATCCTCCATCGTAGCTAAAGATCCTCTCGTCCTGAGGAGTTTCAAAAGATCCTCCTCCATCATAGACGTCGTCTATACACAATCCTCCAGTGTGCAGTCACCCTGGGGACTGCAACAGAGGGGTGGTGACTGGACTTGTCCCAGCCCGGGTGAGTGGTGTTACCTCACCCGGGACTACGGGTGGACTACTTGAGTCGCGTTTTTTCCTTTTTTATTTTATTTTTTACTTTAGAAGTATGAAGTAAGCTTGAGGAAAGATCCTCTTCTCTGACGTTAATTCATTTACTTTGACGTCACTTCGTTTACTTTGAGAGAAAGTGTTTACGTTCTGAGACTTGTCCTCCATTTTTCTCCCAGTTATTTTTTGTCTTTAATCTTTATTTGTAGGTTGTAGGGCAGCGTTGACTGGCGGTGGTGAAGTGACACGCAGTCTTAGCCAACCCCACACACACGCTGGCGTATATTCGTGAGTGTACATGACAGCGAGATTCAAAGAAATGACAGGGATTTATAACCCTTCAGTGAAGGACAGGAGGTCGAGACGGAAGGACCAGGACACCAGAAGCGTCAGGACAACAGAAGCACCAGAACAACGGAAGCGTCAAGACAACGGAAGCACAGGACAACAGAAGCGTCAGGACAACAGAAGCACCAGAACAACGGAAGCACCGGGACAACGGAAGCACCAGAACAACAGAAGCACAGGACAACAGAAGCATAGGGCAGCAGAAGCACAGGACAACAGAAGCGTCAGCACAACAGAAACACAGGACAAGAGAAACACAGGATAACAGAAGCACAAGGACAACAGAAGCGCCAGGACAACAGAAGCATCAAGACAACAGAAGCACAAGGAACAGATAAGCACCTGCACAACAGAAGCACCAAGACCTATTGGCACTCTCTGTGCCAGTTCACAGAGAGTGCCAGGAGATCATAGAGAGCGTCAGGAGTTTACAGAAAGCGTCAGGAGGCCACAGGAAGCGTCAGGAGGTCTCGGAAGGCTTCTTGACGAGCAGAAGTGGACGACGAAGATCATGGTCTCTTGTTGATGCTGAGTTAGAGAAAGACAAAGTGAGGAGAAGAGTGAAGCAAAGAGAAGAGTGAAGCAAGGAGAAGAGTGAAGCAAGGAGAAGAGTGAAGCAAGGAGAAGAGTGAAGCAAGGAGAAAAGTGAAGCAAGGAGAAGAGTGAAGCAAAGAGAAGAGTGAAGCAAGGAGAAGAGTGAAGCAAGGAGATGAGTGAAGCAAGGAGAAGAGTGAAGCAAGGAGAAGAGTGAAGCAAGGAGAAGAGTGAAGCAAGGAGAAGAGTGAAGCAAAGAGAAGAGTGAAGCAAGGAGAAGAGTGAAGCAAGGAGCAAGAAAGAGTGAAGCAAGGAGAAGAGTGAAGCAAGGAGAAGAGTGAAGCAAGGAGAAGAGTGAAGCAAGGAGAAGAGTGAAGCAAGGAGAAGAGTGAAGCAAGGAGAAGAGTGAAGCAAGGAGAAGAGTGAAGCAAGGAGAAGAGTGAAGCAAAGAGAAGAGTGAAGCAAGGAGAAGAGTGAAGCAAGGAGAAGAGTGAAGCAAGGAGAAGAGTGAAGCAAGGAGAAGAGTGAAGCAAGGAGAAGAGTGAAGCAAGGAGAAGAGTGAAGCAAGGAGAAGAGTGAAGCAAGGAGAAGAGTGAAGCAAGGAGAAAAGTGAAGCAAGGAGAAGAGTGAAGCAAGGAAAAGAGTGAAGCAAGGAGAAGAGTGAAACAAGGATAAGAGTGAAGTAAGGAAAAGAGTGAAGCAAGGATAAGAGTGAAGCAAGGAAAAGAGTGAAGCAAGGAGAAGAGTGAAACAAGGAGAAGAGTGAAGCAATGAGAAGAGTGAAGCAAGCAGAAGAGTGAAGCAAGACGAGCACTACTTCGAGAATGAAGAACTTAGCTTCAAGAGGAAAAACAGAGGCAGCTACACAGCCACAGAAGAAAATGAAAGATGGGAATGACAAAATAATATGACAAAATGAGGGAGAAAAGAGCAACTCTGATAAGCAATGACATATATATATATATATATATATATATATATATATATATATATATATATATATATATATATATAAAATGAACCAAGTCACTGTGATAGAAATGAGTTAACGCACAATAATAAAAATGGAAAAGGAAACAAAGAGAAAATCAGCAAGAACCAAGAGGAAATATGGAAGAAATTAGGAATAACACGAGACTAGAAAACACAGAGGTGAACGAATCAGGAAATGGTAATATAAGAAAGAGCAGAAAATGAAAAGAAATTAACTTAATTGAACCCCTTAAGAGTTAAACCCGGTAAGCTGTTAAACAATTCGCTACCAGATGAGTCAAATCCTGTCTATCCGGTCTATCAAACTAGAATGATTGCCACGGGAATTACAGAGGGGCAGAGAGAGAGAGAGAGAGAGAGAGAGAGAGAGAGAGAGAGAGAGAGAGAGAGAGAGAGAGAGAGAGAGAGAGAGAGAGAGAGAGAGAGAGAGAGAGTTAGAGGGAGGGGGGAGCCGGTTGCAACCACCAGTACAGCAGAAAACCTCTTGGTAGATTTTCTCCTGAATATCGAATCTTAAGATGCATTATACTGGAAGAGCGAAACGTCAGTTTCATCCGCTGATGGTCTTTCACTTTCCTTACAGTAGCCTCATGGTGCCCCGTAGCTCAGTTGGTAGCGCACTCGCCTCACACGTTGAGGTCTGCGGTTCGATTCCCGATACTGGTGGAAACATTACAGCGTATGTCCTTAAGACACCTGCAGTCCCTGTTCACCTAGTAGTAAGTAGGTTCCTGAGTGTTAGCAAACTGGTGTGGGTCGCATCCTGGGGGACAAAATTACCCCAAGGTGCCCGAAATGCTCTGCATAACCAGGGGTTTTCTATATGGTATGTCACTGATGTCAGCTATGGTCTGTATAAGTTGTATCATGTACTGGTAGAAATAAAGATTATATTATTATTATTTCACCACCAGTCGAATATATATAAAATGTAATGGGGTAAAAATTGGTTCGTAAGTAATGAATTTACGTAACTATTTTTGTTAATGAAAAGCCTAGAGGATAACTCATTACCTGCCTGATAATGAGAGATAATGAGAGATGCATCTCAGGGTATATACGCTTGAAGTATGTATCTCTTAGTGCGTGTATACCATGAAATATATATATATATATATATATATATATATATATATATATATATATATATATATATATATATATATATATATATATATATATGGAAGTATATGGAGTATATGGAGTATATGGAGAGTAAAAGAAAGCTGAAGAGAGTGGTGAGAGAGTGCAAAAGAAGAGCGGATGAAAGAACGGGAGAGGCTCTGTCAAGAAATTTTGCTGAAAACAAGACAAATTTTGGAGTGAGATAAACAAGGTAAGAAAGCGTAGGGAACGAATGGATTTGTCAGTTAAAAACAGAGTAGGGGAGTTAGTAGATGGGGAGCTGGAGGTATTGGGTAGATGGCGGGAATATTTTGAGGAACTTTTAAATGTCGATGAAAAGAGGGAGGCGATAATTTCATGTACTGGCCAGGGAGGTACAACATCGTTTAGGAGTGAAGAAGAGCAGGATGTGAGTGTGGGGAGGTGCGTGAGGTGTTACGTAGAATGAAAGGGGTAAAGCAGCAGGAATTGACGGAATCATGACAGAAATGTTAAAAGCAGGGGGATATAGTGCTGGAGTGGTTGGTATTTTTGTTTAATAAATGTATGAAAGAGGGAAGGTACCTAGGGATTGGCAGCGAGCATGTATAGTTCCTTTATATAAAGGGAAGGGGATAAAGAGAGTGTAAAAATTATAGGGGAATAAGTTTACTGAGTATACCAGGTAAAGTGTATGGCAGGGTTATTATTGAAAGAATTAGAGGTAAGACAGAGAGTAGGATTGCAGATGAGCAAGGAGGCTTTAGAATGGGTAGGGGATGTGTAGATCAAGTGTTTACAGTGAAGCATATATGTGAACAGTATTTAGATAAAGGTAGAGAAGTTTTTATTGCATTTATGGATTTAGAAAAGGCATATGATAGAGTGGATAGGGGAGCAATGTGGCAAATGTTGCAAGTGTATGGAATAGGTAGTAAGTTACTGAAGGCTGTAAAGAGTTTTTATGAGGATAGTGAGGCTCAGGTTAGGGTGTGTAGGAGAGGGAGATTACTTCCCGGTAAAAGTAGGTCTTAGACAGGGATGTGTGATGTCACCATGGTTGTTTAATATATTTATAGATGGGGTTGTAAAAGAAGTAAATGCTAGGGTGTTGGGGAGAGGGGTGGGATTAAATTTTGGAGAATTAAATGCAAAATGGGAGTTGACACAGTTACTTTTGCTGATGATACTGTGCTTATGGGAGATTCTAAAGAAAAGTTGCAAGGTTAGTGGACGAGTTTGGGAGAGTGTGTAAAGGTAGAAAGTTGAAAGTGAACATAGATAAGAGTAAGGTGATGAGGGTATCAAACGATTTAAATAAAGAAAAATTGGATATCACATTGGAGAGAGGGATTATGGAAGAAGTAAATGTTTTCAGATATTTGGGAGTTGATGTGTCAGCGGATGGATTTATGAAGGATGAGGTTAACCATAGAATTGATGAAGGAAAAAGGTGAGTGGTGCATTGAGGTATCTGTGGAGACAAAAAACGTTATCCATGGAGGCAAAGAAGGAATGTACGAAAGTATAGTGGTACCAACACTCTTATATGGGTGTGAAGCATGGGTTGCAAATGCTGCAGCGAGGAGGAGGCTGGAGGCAGTGGAGATGTCCTGTCTAAGGGCAATGTGTGGTGTAAATATTATGCAGAAAATTCGGAATGTGGAAATTAGGAAAAGGTGTGGAGTTACTAAAAGTATTTGTCAGAGGGCTGAAGAGGGGTTGTTGAGGTGGTTTGGTCATTTAGAGAGAATGGATCAAAGTAGAATGACTTGGAGAGCGTATAAATCTGTAGGGGAAGGAAGGCGGGGTAGGGGTCGTCCTAGAAAAGGTTGGAGGAAGGGGTAAAGGAGGTTTTGTGGGCGAGGGCTTGGACTTCCAGCAAGCATGTGTGAGCGTGTTAGATAGGAGTGAATGGAGACGAATGGTTTTGGGACATGACGATCTGTTGGAGTGTGAGCAGGGTAACATTGTGTGAAGGGATTCAAGGAAACCAGTTAATTGATTTAGTTGGACTTGAGTCCTGGAAATGGGAAGTACAATGCCTGCACTTTAAAGGAGGGTCTGAGATAGTGACAGCTGGGAGGGACTTTTCTCAGCTGTCGTATCTGAGCTCCTCTGCAAAGACAGTGATTATGTATGAGTGTGGTGAAAGTGTTGAATGGTGATGAAAGTTTTTTCTTTTGGGGATTTTCTTTCTTTTTGCCTCGGTGGGAGACGCCGACTTGTTGAAAAAAAAAAAAAAAAATAATATATATATATATATATATATATATATATATATATATATATATATATATATATATATATATATATATATATATATATATATATATATATATATATATGCAAGACAGCCACTATGATTTTAAATTTAAAATTTACAGAAAACCTACAAATAATTGTTCCTATGTACACTATTACTCTTCACATCAAGATAGAGTTAAAGTGTCGGTTTTCTCTTCAATGTTTTTGAGAGCTTTACGTATTTGTAGTCCAGAGTTCATAGATGAAGAAATCTCTAAAATTTATGAAATAGGTAATGATTTAAAATACCCAAGAAGCGTAATTGATAAATCTTTTAAAATAGCTAGAAATACTTTTTACAATCCAAAAAGGGACAACCAACCCTATTCAACCAAAAATATGTTGGTTCTCCCTTACCATGAAAACTTGGTTGATATACCTTCCTTTCTTAAGAATTTTAATATCAAAGTTGTATTTAAAAATCTTGATACAGTAAAAAGACTTTTGATAAAAAATCCCCCCAAAAGGCTGATGGATGTGTCTATAAGATTCCCTGTAAAATATGCGATAAAGTTTATTATGGTCAAACTGGTAAAAGTCTTGAACTAAGATTAAAACAACATAAATATAGCATTAGAACTGGACAAGATTCTAATGCTCTATTTATTCATGTGAGAGATTTTAACCATCCAATTGATTTTCAAAATGCTGAGAAGGTTGTATCAAGCAAGTCCATGGTTGAGAGGAATATAATAGAATCATGTTTCATAAAAAGTAGTTTTGAAAATAATATGAATATTTCTTTTGGTTTATATAAATTGGATTCATTTATAATTAATAAAATTTGGGAAGAATTTAATGATAAATTGGACTAATCTTAATTCTTGGGAAGAGTTTCAGGTCCTTTCTTATGTTCCTCTTCACAGAGTCGTGCGTTGTTACGCTACTGTGAGGTGTTGTCTTTGTTAGTGTGATGTGACTGTGAGGTGTAGTCTTGCCCCTTATATAAGCCTTCTTGTCATGTTTCCTTTTATAGTTCCTTGATAATGTGAGTAGTCACGAAAACGCTTGGAATTCCTTTATTTTTTCATAGTGGTTGTCTTGCATATTTTGATATCACCTGTTTACTGTGATCTTTTTGCATATATATATATATATATATATATATATATATATATATATATATATATATATATATATATATATATATATATATATATATATATATATATACTTTCAGTAGTGTATATAGATACTGTGAAGTATGTATCTTTCCGTGTATATATATATACAGAGAAGTGCGTATCTCTGTGTATATTCACTGAGATGTACTGAGACGTGTATGTACATTAGACACACACAGACACACACACACACACACACAAACACACACACACACACACACACACACACATACACACACACAAACACACACACACACACAAACACACACACACACACACAAACACACACACACACAGACACACACACACACACACAAACACACACACACAGACACACACACACACACACACACACACACACCCTGCAACCACAATTAGGTGAGTACAATTAGGTGAGTACACACACACACACACCATAGTCGTCTTCCATTTAACTTTAGACTTATCTGAAAATTTTATTTTTCTCGGCAATGTTGTGCAGTTTTGTGTTGTCTAGTGTGTGTGTGTGTGTGTGTACTCACCTAATTGTGGTTGCAGGTGTCGAGACTCAGCTCCTGGCCCCGCCTATTCACTGGTCGCTACTGCTCCATGAGCTATATCATACCTCGTCTTAAAGCTATGTATGGTTCCTGACTCCACTACCTCACTTGCCAGACTATTCCACTTCCTGACAAGTCTGTGACTGAAGAAATACTTCCTAACATCCCTTTGACTCATCTGAGTCTTCAACTTAGAATTGTGACCCCTTGTTTCCGTGTCCCATCTCTGGAACATCCTGTCTCTGTCCACCTTATCTATTCCTCGCAGTATTTTGTATGTCGTTATCATGTCTTCCCTAACCCTCCTGTCCTCCAGTGTCGTCATGCCGATTTTCCTTAGCCTTTCTTCGTAGGACATTTCCCTTAGCTCTGGAACTAGCCTTGTTGCAAACCTTTGCACTTTATCTAATTTCTTGACGTGCTTGACCAGGTATGGGTTCCAAACTGGTGCTGCATACTCCAGTATGGGCCTGACGTACATGGTTTACAGAGTCATGCCAGGCGCCCGTATGCTGCAACAGTTATCTGGTTGATGTGTGCTTCCAGAGACGTGCTCGGTATTATACTCACCCCAAGATCTTTCTCATTGAGTGAGGTTTACAGTCTTTGGCCACCTAGCCTATATTCTGTCTGCGTTCTTCTTTGCCCTTCCCCGATCTTCATGACTTTGCATTTGGCGGGGTTAAATTCAAGGAGCCAGTTGCTGGACCAGGTGTCCAGCATGTCCAGGTCTCTTTGTAGTCCTGCCTGATCCTCATCTGATTTAATTCTCCTCATTAACTTCACATCATCTGCGAACAGGGACACTTCTGAGTCTATCCCTTACGTCATGTCATTCACATATACCAAAAATAGCACTGGTCCTAGGACTGACCCCTGCGGTACCCCGCTCGACACAGGCGCTCACTGTGCTACCTCATCACGTAACATGACTTGTTGTTGCCTCCTTGGGTAAGGTTGAGCATGGCTGGGTATGGTTGAGCATGGCTGGGTATGGTTGAGGATGGCTGGGTATGGCTGGGCATGGCTGGGTATGGCTGGGCATGGCTGGGTACTGTTGAGCATTGCTGGGTATGGCTGAGCATGGCTGGGTATGGTTGGGAATGGCTGGGTATTGCTGGGCATGGCTAGGTATGGTTGGGCATGGCTGGGTATGGTTGGGCATGGCTGGGTATGGCTGGGCATGGCTGAGTGTGGTTGGGCATGGCTGGGTATGGCTGAGCATGGCTGGGTATGGTTGAGCATGGGTTGGCATGAAAAAAAACGATGTAATCGCATGTAATCTGTGAATCTGAACAAGATGTCCTCTCTTGAGCTACTCTACCAGCAGCTGAAGGAAGAACTGAGGGTAGCTAAGCTTGAGATACAGCGACTGACTGAGGAAAACAAGAGGATTCGTAGTAATCCTCCTGTTGAGAATCCTCAAGCCAAGAAAGGAACCTGGACAGTGGCCGGAATGCATGGGACAAAGTTAAAGATCAAGAGGATGGATGGAGAGGTAGAATTAACGAAGAACCAGAAACCTGTTGTGGAAACATCGAACCGATTCTCCGTGTTACCCGATGAATGTGAGTCGACTACAGGGAACATCACGAACGACACCAAGGAAGGTAAGAACATTGTTCTTGTTGGGGATAGTCAAATTAGGTATATGGATAGGGCCTTCTGCTTGAAAGAGAGAAGTAGGAGACAGAGGGTTTGCTTTCCTGGGGCTGGGATGGAGGATATTGTTAGCCGTCTGGACGACATCATGAGAGGTAATGGGAGCAATCCTATTATCTGTCTCAGTGCTGGAGGCAACGATGTTGGCAGACGTAGGAGTGAGGACCTGACTAGCAGGTATAGGTCAGCAATAGACATAATTAGGAAGAAGGTGGGAACCCTGTCATATGTGGTATTTTGCCAAGGAGAGGAGTTGGAGATGAATGGCTGTCCAGGGCAATTGGTGTCAATTGCTGGCTGGACAAACACTGTAAGGATAATGCAGTACCATTCATTTGCAACTGGGACCACTTCTATGGCCGAAATGACATGTATGCCAGGGATGGGGTTCACTTATCCAGGGCAGGTGTGGATTTTCTTGCTAGCTCAGTTGAGGGTGTTGTTAGGACTTTAAACTAGGATTAGTTAGAGGTATGGGTTTAGAAATGGAAAATAATGAATGTCGAAATATAGATCTAGGCTTTGATATAAAAATCTTAACAATAACAAGGACAGAAATAGGTATAGTGGTAAAACAGAATGGAGCAGGAAGGGTAAAGAGAAAGGAGGGTCTTTAAAAGTGTATTATACAAATAGTCGTAGTGCTAGGAATAAGATGGACGATTTGAGATTATTTGCAAGTGCAGGTAACATTGATGTATTTGCCATAACTGAGACGTGGTTCAATACGAAAAATAGGGACATGCCTGCTGAATGTCATATACAGGGTTTTAAATTGTTCCAAGTAGACAGAAGTTTCGGGAAGGGGTGGAGTGGCACTGTATGTCCGAGATCGCTTGAACTGTTGCATAAAAAGGAATAAAGTCTGAAATAACACATACAGAGTCTGTCTGGATAGAATTTTCAGAGGGGCATGAAAAATTGATTTTAGGTGTGATATACCGTCCCCCAAACTTAGATAGGGACCAAGGGAGACTACTATGGGAGGAAATTGTTAAGGCCACAATGCACGATAACGTAGTTATTCTGGGTGACTTCAACTTTAGTCAAATTGATTGGAATTTTTGACTGGGAATTTAGAATCTAACGACTTCTTAGATGTAGTTCAAGATTGTTTTTGAAGCAGTTTGTGACAGAACCTACAAGGGAAATAACCTGCTTGACTTAGTTCTGGCAAACAAGGAAACCCTTGTTAATAATTTAGAAATTACAGAGGAACTCGGCGCAAGCGACCACAAATCAATTACCTTTGGCATTGAATGGAAGTTTCATAGTACGAATAACTCAGTAACGGTCCCAGATTTTCGCTTAGCAGATTACAATGGACTTAGAGAACACTTATCATCTGTGGACTGGGGTAATGAAGATAGCTATCAATATGACAGTTTT